>CM035801.1:33121722-33381722 GCA_020466265.1 Siphamia tubifer | reverse complement strand
ATATATATATATATATATATATATATATATATATATATATATATATATATATCTCATTAACTGAAGATAAAACAAGCACATGTAACCACTGGCATTAGTCAAACGGTGTGAATTTTACTGGTGAATTGATGCAGCAGAAGAGGATTCATATGTGACAATGGATGGAAATCTGAAAAAAGAAAAAAAGCTTTTACCTGAAGTACTTAAACATGTTAATGGTTGTTAAATAACTAATAAGTTATAATACATTTTGAACCAGTCGATAAACAACTGTCTATTATATGTGTAATAAGAAGTGTCTCCTATTTGGATAATTGAGGAAAGGTCTAAGCATAGCTGAACTATCCATTAACACAAACATACACACCCACGACAGATTTTATTTGCAGAGGAAAACAAAGTGGTCTTTAGCACATAACCGCCAAGCACTGGACACACACACACACACACACACACACACACACACACCTACCTGTATGTGTTACCTTTGTCATTCAGCCTGAATGTGTATTGATCGGAAGCAGGGTGGTTCTGCACCGCACAAATAGAAAGAAAAGAATTGATTTTGTGCCTCTTGTTTGATGGAGCGATGTACATTAGAGACAGCTGAGACAAGGAGAAGCCGCTCAGAGTGGAGGAGGAACTTAATAGGATGAGGGAGACACAAGTTAAAAAAAAAAAAAAAAAAAGGATTAAGGGGCTGTTGTAGAATTGAACATTTTAGAATAGTTATGGCTTTGAGGCGACTAAGTGACTATATGTCTGGTTTACTAAAATTAGAAGCAACAATCATTTGAATAGTATTAATTATTACAGTAAATAGCATCAAATTGAAAGAATATAGGAATTTAAAAGCTATGTCAAATATGTTTTACAGACACTTCATGTCAATCTGTGTAATTTTCATTCTTTTCATATTCACTTGAGAATCCACAATTGGACAATTACTTATTACATATTTTTTTAAAATGTGTTTTTCACTCTTGAGATTGTATGCACACATTAATAATTGGAAATGAGCAAATGGACCAATTATTGGGTTTCATGTTAACATTTTTTAAAACTCTTTTGGTAGTTATTGACTGGTTTGTGGCTTCTACTTGGATTTCCTCCCATGGCCGCCTGCACTGTATTAGACAAAACAACAATACCTTGAAAATCCTGCAGATTTTTTTTTTTTTTCTCCACTTGTCATGTCCTCCTTGGGGGTAATAACAGCAGATTCTCCATTAGTGCAGAATACCAGCAAATGCACAATTGTCCAGCTCAACACACAAAGAAGAAGAATTTGTGGGTCAGACCAAATCGGATATCAAAAATGTTAATGTGAAACTTGACATTTGATCGAAAATGAATATAAAGTTAACTTTGCAGATCCTTGAAGGTTGAAATTCAAACTTTATGAATTGTTAGAGTTAAAATACATAAATAAATTTACCGAAAACTAATGAACATGGGTTTAGTAAAACCCTTGACCCCTTTGAAGAGGAAGATATCACTGCTCTACAAGTTTTAGAAAGTATATGCTTCACAATTTAATTTGCAAAATCTTACATACTTTAATCAGATGAATCATAAAACAAATGACAAGAGTTAGAGTTAGTTCATATTTTTAATTTTTTATTTTAAATTGTGGTGTGTTATGACGCATATATAGTGATTTATGTAGAAATTGCTCTGGAGTATAATGCACAACAGCCAAAAAAAGCAAAATAAAGAAGGAAAAAACATATACAGTAAGTTGCATTTTTGGGGAACATTTTATTTAATAAAATCCAACACCAAGCAAAGTCACTTCATCTTGAAAGGCAATTAAAAATAAAAAATAGAATAGAGAAGGACAGGCTGTATAGGTGTACCGTATGCTAACTTAATGCATTCAGCTAACGTTACATGATGCGTAAACAACGTACTGAGAACATGCCTGGTATGTTAATGTAACATATTAACAGTTATTCAGATAACTATAGCATAAAGAACATGCTCATGAGCATCCTCTTGTGGTTGTCAGTGTGAAAATAACATGTGAAATTATATAATAATGTCACACCCCCAGCTAAACTATGAAAAAAAACTACAACTTCTTGTCTGAAAAGTCTGGTGCATGTATACAATGGATTTCTAAATATTCTAGTTATTCTCTATTTCTCAGACACACTCACAGAGTACGATTTTCAAAGTAAAAGCATAATTAAAAATGCTACATTATAACAGTACCTAATTAAAACTTTTACTCACTTGCATCATAGAATTTTCAAAAAGAAACAAGCTGTGAAGTGACTGTATCATAATGTGCAGATAGTGTTTTGCAGTAGATCTGGTATGTGTGAGATTAACGTTCCTTTTGAGTAAAACCTTTTCTACACACGATTATGTTATAGAAATACAGAATAAAGTCAAACACACTTAAGCAGACACTAAAATTATTGCAGTAAGTGGATTAAAATAAACTCATTAACCTAGTATTAATACTACAAACAATTAAATCCTATAATGTGGTGTACTAGTAAATGGACCATTATCAATTAATTTCCACAAAAGGTACCTCAGTAGGAAGGTTTTTGACAAGATGACCCTTCAGAAACCAAGCCCACATGTCAAATTAAGTTGACTGCAATTAGAAATGGTGGGGTCACTACGCACTAATGCCAACAGGCTAAACAGAGTCATTCTATTTAATGCATGACTCTGGCTCAGTCTACTGGAGTAAAAATACTTATTACCTCTGCCAAGGAGGTTATGTTTTTGCCAGAGTTTGTCTGTCTGTCTATGGACGTATCTTGATGAAATGTACAGGGTAGGTTGATACTGAGGAGATCTGGAAATTATTAGATTTTGGTGGTGATCCAGGGAGTGGGGTCAAGATAACTCCAAAACCTATGGATGGATTTTTATGACATTTTCAGGATGTGTTGGGAGTGTCACATGGAACAAATGATTACATTTTGATGGTGATCAGGAAGAGATTCTGGATCACTTTGAAAATGTGCATTGTGATAAAGACACTCCCATAACATCCAGAAAATTATATCAAAATCCATCCATAAGTTTTTGATTTAACCTGACCCCCCCCCCCAAATGGATCACCACCAAAATCTTATCATTTCCAGATCTCCCCATAACCAACCTACCCTGTACATTTCATCAAGATCCGTCCATAACTTTTTGAGTTATCTTGCTCAACTGACAGACGGACAGACAAACTCTGGCAAAAACATAACCTCCTTGGCAGAGGTAATAAGTATTTTACTCCAATAGACTGAGCCAGAGTCATGCATTAAATATAATGACTCTGTTTAGCCTGTTGGCATTAGTGCGTAGTGACCCCAACATTTCTAATTGCAATCAACCTTAGTTTGGCATGTGGGCTAGGTTTCTGAAGGGTCATTAAAACAGAAACAACAGTGTTGTCAAAAACTTTCCTACTGAGGGTAACCTTTTGTGGAAATTAATTGATAGTGGTTTGTTTACTAGTACACCACATTACAGGATTTAATACTAGGTTAGTGAGTTTATTCAAGGCAAGGCAAGGCAAATTTATTTGTATAGCACATTTCATGTACAGGACAATTCAAGGTGCTTTACACAAAAAACAGAAACAGAAGAAAATAAAAATTATAAAGATGCATTAAAAGACAATTAAAATCAAGACATAAAAACATTTTAAAGCAAATAATAATCTAAGTAAAAGCTCCAATGAACAATAATGTTTTCGATTTAACCCCCCCCCTCCCCTCCTCATGGATCACCACCAAAATCTAATAATTTCCAGATCTCCCCATTACCAATCTACAGTGTACATTTCATCAAGATCTGTTCATAAATTTTCGAGTTATCTTGCTTAACTAACAGACAGATGGACAGACAAACACTGGCAAAAACATAACCTCCTTGGCGGACCTCTCTTCATTTGCGCTCTCAGTGCTTTTCTAGTTCACAAACGACTCTATACAGTTTCTTTGTTGTTGTTGTTGATGCACACGCTAATAATCCTCCTCAAACTAAGCTCCTATGTCCCTCTGTTTCTCCACATCATCATATGAAATGTGTTAATTGTTGTAATCAGTGACTACAATTAATTTTGAAAAATGTTCCTGATAAATACCGATATGCTTGATAAACACGTTGTTCCTGTAAATTGTTTAAGTTGGAGGACATTTCCTGTATCACACTTATTAGATAATTAAAAAGCAATTACTTATTGCAGCATCAAACCTTTCCCCCTTTGGTATTTATGTGTGAAACTGTCAATTTTCTCCATTTACTTTAATTCAAGACAACAATAGCAGCAAGAAGTGGTGGTTTCTCACAGTGGAAATGATTCCTCTTATTTTTCTCACATAGCTTTTAAATGTCTTTTATGTGAACATCAGCAATTTTTTTTAATTTTTTTTTTTTAATGAATGGTTTGATCAACTGCCTGGTCTCTGTTTTGGCCTTTTTGTATTGATGGGAGCATTAATATTGCAAGCGCTGTTGGCTACATAATTTGCACTGGATAATCAAAGTAAAATAAATTAGATTGGCTTTGAAGACGATTTGTGAGACGAAATGATCGATGCTCCCTGAACTCGAACATGAATCTGTCAGTAGTATTTCTGGTGTAACACGGCTCTCGACGCCACTGCAACCGGCAGAACGAGTTCCGACAAACATCTTTGACATTTATCAATTGTGGATTTGCAAAAGCCGGCAGGAAATCGACCTGGTGAGGGGTTTGACGTGGGAGGTGAGGATGAGGCCCTTTTCCACCCAGAGGGGGCTCATGATGTCAAATGATGCCAAGCTGCACAGTGTGAGCTGCTTTTTCTTCCGCTGGGCTTCGGTTGGTTCGGTCGGTCTGTGCAGGGTGCCGGTGGAACGCTTCACTGTGTCGCTGTGAGAATGGCAATGGTGAACAGGGGGTGGGTGGGTGTAGGACAGTGACACCAGGTCTTAGTCAATGACAAACCACTAGATCAAGTATGTGATACAGGGGTGTCACAGACATTTAAAATGTGGGGGTCTTCTAGGTTGTGGCACATGAGCAAAATTTTCTGAATATATCATCAGGAAAATTAACCAACAATTATCCATGAATGATTACATTGTTATATTTAAAAAGTAATATATGGCTGAAAATAACAAAGTTTTTCCTCAATTAAACATTTATTCCAAGAAGAACAAAACTTTTGATAGAAATACAATAAGAATGATAACCTGCCCTTCACTACCTCTACTCGAAACATCCAAAAGTGCTCCTCCTACTGTCAACAAATTAGCTTTATGGTATATGTCACAAAGCATGATGTAGTTTAGTTAACTTAGTTTAAATATGGAAAAAATATAGCTTTGAGCATAAAAACTCTATTTAAAAATCCTAAAATAAAAATCTTGATACATACGTGAATTGATTTTTTTTTTCTCCCATCCTTAGTGAACATGTGAGGTACACAGTAAAATCACTAGTGCTTATATAACGGAATAAAATAGATCTTTATTTGCCATTTGTGCAGTCACTCCCAGAATCAAATCACATAAAGCAAGAACACAAGAAAAAACATAGAACTATATAACAATTGGTGCCAAGCAAAACAAACCCTGCCTCCCTTTTACCTGATTAGCCCTATCTTTTATCACCTTGACCTTTGACCTTCATTCACTAAAATTGAATGGGACCTCGTACCTTTTTTGAAAATACCGTTGAATTTGGTCCAGTAGTTGCTGCTGACTGGCAGAATAACTCACTCACTCACTCACTCACTCACTCACTCACTCACTCACTCACTCACTCACCCCCTCCCTCCTTTCGGGGTTAGGGTAAAAACGGCTAGAAACCTTTACATACCTAGAAAATAACTATCTATAAAAGTACAAAAACATTTATATCCAACACTTACTTACATTTTTATCAACATGCCTTAGCGTTCGAGGACATTCTTTATTTTCCACGATCATAAAAAAAAAACACAGGAGCTGTTGAGTTTCTCTTGTTACTGCTTTTCACATACATCAACTATTAAGACATTTAAGTATCCTTGAATGCCTTAACTAAACGCCTCCTCACCTGCTCCCTTCTCCCTCAGCTCTGATTCATCACTGCATATTAAGGTGCACGTGGCATTTTGAAACATCCATTATCTTCATTTTCTTGAACAACACACGGCTTTTACAGTCGTTACAGGGTTAGTGCCTCCCACTGGAATCTCCTTCACTTTAAACTAGGGTTGTCAACATGAATGCATTAATGCATCATTATGATTAATCTGATTAAACATTTTTAATGCAATTAACCCATCTGCAGCAGAATGACTCTGAACATCTATGCCAATGCAGTCCAAGTAGTTAGCGTTGTGCATATGCAAATGTGTAGATGTAAAGATGGAAGATGCTAAAGAGGATGACATTTGAGTTAAAAAAAAATAAAGATGGTACAGTCAGCCGGCAAAATAGTATTGTACACACGGAAATGCTTCCAGCTGACAGGTTTAAAAAAAAAAAAAAAAGAGAAAAAAAAGAAAAAAAAAAACTCAAAAAGATGATGGCCCAGTTGTACTAGTACTTGTCGTCTTCCGCTTCATCCAGATCATGGGGGCAGCAGCCAGTTGTAAAAGTGTGTGTGTATAATATGGTGCTAATATAATGTATATTGGCACCACCCCATAAAAAAATAAGTCCAATAATATTTACGGAGATGCAAACAATACTTCCAGTTTCCACTTTTTCACACACCACAAGCTCTGCCCAACAAATAATTTAAATTATAAATAATGATGATTGACAAAATAAAATAAAAAAAACCCATAAACATAATATACACAAAAAGCCCTCCTTATGATGTATATACTAAATATAAATACAATGAAATGGAACATAATTGATTAAACATGGAAACAATGTATTAGTCCAGGTCATGTGACCTTATAGAAGACAATATATATAGCACCACAGTGTGCTATATAAGCTGTCATCAAGAAGTGCCCCCCCACCTCCCCAGTCCACACAGTGCCCGAGAATACAGCAATGCGGGGTGATGTGGTGAGTGTTTATAGTGTCTGCAAGTGTGCACCCTTGAAAACACTATCGAGCTGGGTAATACACAATTTGTCCAGGAAATATTCAGGATATATGGGAAAAATGGAGGGGAAAAAAACAAAAACTGTAGCACTGCTCTGTGTCTAATATGCGTTCTACACCTGCTGCCTCCCTACACTGTGATGTGCACAGACACACCATGCAGTGGTGACATGGTGCCGATGGCCTCTCTGTCACAACTACATTAATCAAAATTATATATTAGTCAGGGATTCTGCTATCACTTTGGCTAAGCTAACATGTCACCCAGTTCATGAAAATAAAACCATTAGGCTAAGTGCAGATATATTCCTTTCTTTCTCGAGTCTCTTTGGTCATTAAAAATAAAATACATATTTTTTTTTAAATAATTAAACTTTTTCGACAAAAAATGAATGGTATTTAATTGCGATTAATCACAATGATTACACAGGAACCCCATGATTAATCGGATACAAATAATTGATAGCCCTCAGAAAAAAGACCCCTTTAAAGTCTGTTTAAGGTGATACTTAAAAGGCAAGGCAAATTCATTTTTCATAGCACATTTCATGTACAGGACAATTGAACATATAAGAAAGTTGAAATGATTAAGATGCATTAAAAGACAATTAAAATAAGAGACATTAAAACATTTAAAAAAAAACAATTGAGAATCTCAGTAAAAGCTCCAGTGAACAGGCCTGATTTTTTTTTTCAGGCCTGATTTAAATGAACTGACAGTTCACCTTTAATGACAACTAGAAATGTTATGTCCTTATCACTACATGGATAAAAGTATAGAGTCACGTACACCTACAAGCAGCATTTATGAAATATTGTTCCAAATCCATCAAGGTTGATATGGAGTTGGTTGCCCATTTACAGCTACAACAACTTCCACTCCTCGAGTAAGGCTTTTCACTAGATTTTAGAGTGACTCTGTGGTAATGTTTGTATTCATGAGGTCAGGAAGGCCAGATAAGTTCAGCTACTGATGCTGGACAAGAGGTATAACAACTCAAAAACCTTAGCACAACATGGTTGGAATGGTTACAATTGAACCCCAACAGACACAACTTTTCCTTCGATGTTTATTTTCACGTTTCCTTTGTCTTTATTTTACCAGTTCTTCTGGCCTTTTGATATCTAACCATAATCTCACCCCTTTTCTAACCTCAATGAAGTGGTTTATAACACATAAACCAAACTAAATATCACCCAAACATCTGTCAAACTTTCAAAAACATGACTGCCATTCCTTGGCGGAATAACAACAAAAGTCACACACACTGCAATAATCTAAATTTTGCCATGTATTTTTTTTTCCATTTCTCATCCAAATATATTATCATACTTAAAAAATACACCATCACCTAAAGAAAACTTTACGCTTTAAGTGAGCTATACATTTATTTTATCCAATAGATCTTGCCAATGTTATTTCAAGAAATCCTCACTTGTCATCTGAACCTGCTTTATCCTCACTGGGGGCCTAATCCATCTACAATGGGTGAAGGCGGGGTACACCCTGTATGAGTCTCCAGTTCATCTCAGGGCTGAACATATATAGACAATCATTCTCACATTCACACTTATGGGTAATTTAGATTAACCAATTAACCTATCAGTGCATGTGTTTGGATGGAGTACCTGGAGAAAACCCACGCAGACATGAGGAGAACATGCAAACTCCACACAGAAAGGTCTGGTGTGGGATTTGAACCAGGGTCCTTCTTGCTGTGAGGCTCGAGTGCTAACCACTGCACCACTGTATCACCCTTCCACAAAATGAAGGCATTCAATAGATAATAAAAACAGAAGGGGTAGTATTGGGGGCCTTCGAATATATATATGAAGAGTTCATCTGCAAAAACAGATAACTCCATTTTTCGTTTTTTTCAGAAAATTGCATTTTTTACTCTACATTCCAGGTAATACTCATTGATTTGATATATTATTTATTCAATTTAGTGGCTATTACCAAATGAAATACATAATATATCAAATAAATCAGTATTATCTGTGGAATGTAGAGTAAAAAAATGACATTTTGTGAAAAAAGGAAAAATGGAGTTATCCGTTTTTGCAAATTAACTCTTCATATATATATATATATATATATATATATATATATATATATATATATATATATATAGTTATCCATGTTTACAAACTCAGAATAATCAGATAATTTTTTCTGTTTTGCTACATACAGTAACAGGCCTTGTATCTATCATCAGTACTGTCAAAACAATTGATTACAGGGTTAAGATCCTGCATCTCCATGGAAACAAGTGTGGTATAAATTCTGGTCTCATGGCACTCCATGTCCTCTAGATACAAAGGCCTCAAAGGCTTGAAGAAATAATGACACTGAAACATCAGGCTGCCTACTTCACAAAAAAACTGTGAGAGCCCCGTCTCCAATTCTGAAGTGTGGACATTTGAAAAAAGGGCTCAGTTCATTTTGCAAACATATACTTTATTGTAGAGGAACAATCAGGCAGAAGTAGAGATTGGAACAGACCAGAACTGGGGGATAGAAAATGTACATATATGGTCGTACAAAACACAACCTAACAAACCATTCATCAAACCAGGTATCTTAGTTGAAGGACAGTTATTGAACTGGGAAAGTGGTCTTCATGCAGATATTACATATCTGTTGGCATAACAAACAATGTTAAGAGATTTTAAATTGTAAAGCCTCAACATACAATTGTATGAGGAGAGCATATACACTGTACAACAAGGTCTTCTGATATATTATTTATATAAGAGAGCTGGGACGCAAATCGCTGACCCTTCAGTCATTGGACGACCTGCTGTACCAACTGAACCACACTCGCCCCTGAATAAAATTAGTGTTTTGTGATTGCAATTTTTTTGGTGTAATAGATATTGGTGGTTATTTGGAGTGTTTTGAAATTGTATTTCAGCATCTACTACATCAGTTAAGTTTATATTTTTCAATCATCCTTATTTGAAAGAATAGAAATAACATTTAATGACTTAATTCCACAAAGTCATACCTCATATGTTAAGTTATATCCACAATAGTTTCCCTTAATAAAAAAAATATTACTTTGAAGTACTTAAAAAGTAGAACATGTTACAGCAACTTAATACATTTGAGTTACTAGTGCTATTTCACAACTTAATATATTTAATTATTACATTATCTGGCTTTACAATGTACTTTAAGTCAATGGCCCATTAACCCTGCAGGTTGGTAGCCGTATTTTCATGACCAGATGTTTGCCACGTCAGTACAAACAGTGCTTATAAACAGGATGGTATGACAAAGAACATAATATCACGTATCGGATACATAATGGATGGGTGTTTTAAAGCATGTGACAAACATAGCTAGTCACAGATGCAAAGCCTGAGCATGTTGCCTCGGAGCAAATGCTTTGCCTTTTGTCTTAATTTAAATATTAATACATGAGAAAATGACGTCTCTATACACAGTGTCTTTTCTGTCAGCACTGGAGAAGGAATGTCTTCATATGTGATCATGAGGGATCAAAACATTAATTCAATAACCATCTGTGGTTACATTGTGCGCCGCTGATTTGTGTTTAGGTTGCCATCGTCACGAGTTATTTAGTGATATGAAAAGGGCCGTTGCTTTCGATGATTGACAAATCCTGATTGACAGACAAGTGGGAGGGAGGGAGGAGCAGAAGTGACTGCTATTATTGCTAACATGCTACTTAAACTATGCAAGCTGCATGAACATTTAATAAAGCTTCACGAACAAGATGTCAAACACGCGCTGAAGAATCCCAGAGTGGCATCAGACGGGTGGGTTCATTCACGAGGGAGTGGAAAATTACATTATGATACCTTTTTAAAAGGATTTAATCAGGTTTTGAGGTTTCTGATTAGACTCACATTTCTGTTTATTCAACTAAATCCTTTCAATAATCACAAATGGGTGGAAGATTGTGTTGCAAAACCTCCCTGTGATCACCATTCAGGATACATTCCAAGTACAGTGGTAGCTTTACTTACGAAAGACCCAGCTAACGAATTATCCAAGTAACAAAAAACCTTTACCCAATTTTTTTCGTCTCTGAATATGAAAGAAAATTCTATTTACGAAATGAAACCGAAACCCCTGAAACATAAATACTATGTACATTACTGTACGTACATAACTACGTAATATACATAAATAAGTCATGTACGTACTGTTTGTAGAATCCCGTTGGCTATATAGGGAGCTACCCATGATGCATTTCGTGTGCCTTTGACCCTCATTCATCGATCTGTGCCTGTGCCAGCCCAGCATCGTTGCCTTGTGAGTCCCTCCGAAACCCCACCACAGCACACATTCATTATCCATCACAAGCCCAAAAAAATTATTGAAATTAATGAAAATGCAAATGAAAAGAAGCGGGCTGCGCCACCAACAGGAGAGGATAAAAAAAAAAAAAAAAAGGGGGAAGCAGCGATCACTTCACCAGCACGGACAAAAGACATGCTGGCGAAACCCCACCGACCTTTGAAATTTGTGGAAATAAAACATCCTCATGAGCTATTTTATCACCCAACATATATACCCTGCGCGCCACAGGAAGATAACAAAATTCGTCAAAGGCAATCGTCCTGGGATTTACACCCCACCAAACGTCCATCAACAAACACAACTGAAGGCGAAAGTGACAATTAAAATAACCACAATGGTACAAATGACCCACCTGTCTGGTTCATTTTAATAGTTTAATGTTTAATGTTCAGTCAGTGAATACACATTTCCCCACCGAGACCAATAAATTAAATCTAAAATGAACATTTTCTTTTACTTTTAAGAAATATTTAATGCAAAATTGGTACAGTTTTTTTATACATTTAAAGAGTTTAGGGGATCGTATTTGGGGCGTTGGAATGAATCAGGTTTTTTATGTGTAAAATGCAACTTTTTACGAAAAAATTCATGATACAAAAGTAGAGGTACCACTGTATTTCTCTGGGCAAAACACAATTTAGATTAGAATCTTTTTTCCACTGGTGGGAGTTACAGTAAGAAGCCAAACATACTGTATACCAACACAGGGGCAGATGTAGCCTGTCATATTAGGGTGGGCTGGTTGATATAACAGGTGGGAAACTTAGTTGGTACAGATGTTTGTGAAGCTGAATAGTGACCCCAAGGCTGTCAATTTGAATTGCAATCCTAACATTGAAAAGAAGTTTTGGGGTAAAATAAAGTAAAATAAACATTTGATTCATCCTGAAAGAGAAATTCAGTCGTTGGGCAGCTCATTTTTGTTTATTTATTCTTTAATATGAAATGAAAATGAAAATGAAAAGTCCTTCATGCATAATTATTGTCTTTGTGTGAGCTTAAAAAATAAAGGAATGGCTTCAAGGATTCCTTTTTTGTTTTTCAAAAAGTAGACAGTCTGCTATTCAAACTCAGACTGAAAAGTTATACAAACAACTGACACTTTGCCAAAATTGTTTTTTTTTAAAAAACACATTTTCTCATCTTTCACAAACCAAAAACAGTCTTATTCAAATTAAATTTAAAAAGTGACAAATGAAAACAACAAATTTTTCTTTTTCCATCAAAAACCGTGGGCTTTAGACTCAAATGAGCAATAGATTTAAACCTAACTAACTCGAACACTCTAAACTTCCCCCAGAAAATAAAGAAACCCAAATACACAGGTCTAACCTGGACACGTCCATTAAAAGAGGAGAAAATGTGATTAAATAAATTGGATTGCTCACTCTTACCTTGTGCAGTGGTTAGCACTCGTGCCTCACAGCAAGAAGGACCCTGGTTCAATGACATTTTACATTGCAGTAAATGGAGAACACAATTAAAAGTGATCCAGAATCCAGGATCTCTTCCGGATCATCACCAAAATCGAATCATTTGTTCCTTGTGATACCCCCAATGCGTCATAAAATTTTTATCACAATCAATCCATAACATTTTGAGTTATCTTGCTAACTAACAGACAGACATACAAAAACTCTGGAAAAAACATAACCTCCTTGGCGGACCTCTCTTCATTCGGAGGGGGGAGGTCTGTTGAGCCGCATTTCATAACAAAGGTGAATTTTGTAATAAATTTTGTCGCATTATGTAATAGGTTATGACATTTTGAGAAGATTATTACAAAATGCACTTGCAACTTTTTTATTCTGTAGAAAATGTAATAACATGATGCATTACGTAATTCCAATTCTAAAGCATAGTTTATTTGTTTGTTAATTGTATTTTACTTTGGGACTTGGGACTAAACAATGTAGGTGTCTTCTACTTGTTTACAGAGGTGCTGTGAACAGATAATTTATTCACTAACTTAATTTTAAACAAATATGAAAGTACCTCAAAAGGCTAAACAACAATATTTATATTTCCATAATTTAAAATTGTCCTAATGTATAATATGTGTAATTACCAGCCAAGACATAAGCCATTTGGAATGTGTACCCAAACAGCTCCTTGAGTTTTAATGCCACACCACCATAATAACTTATTACAAAATGTGGCAGTTTGTTACAAAATTAAATAAACATCCAAAATGTAATAACTTTATTACAAAATGCACTGTTATTACAAAATGTGGCTCAACAAGGTCAGGCTTTTGTAGTTAATATTATTATTCCCTATCACACATTTATTAACATAAGCATCTACATCATATATTCTACAAATGTAAACAATAATGACAGTCAATCACTGATAGAATAGGGCAGGATGTGGCTGCATTGGATCACAGTTTTCCTTGAACTTTCCATTCGGTGAGAAAGACAGACATTAGACATTGGACTGAGCGCACCCCTGCCTATACCACCCCCCCCCTCATAAAACCAAAAAAACTAAAGTTCTACTACAGTATTAGTCCTTTGGTGACTGGACGTAGCAAGTAGGAATGATTATCTTCCGCAGAACTGCTCAAATGCGCACGTCCAACACGACTTATATTCTCGTCAAGTGTGAGGAAACATGTGTCGTGTGTTAACAGGTTTTTCCTCTGGTGTGCATAAGACATTGTCTGGTGAAATGGGCAGTCAAGAGACACTACAGTAAAAAGTGGGGTTAAAGATACAAGACTCAGTTCATAGATGTTTGAGATGCTTTTAAGGAACATCATAGTTATACTTTTAGCACGTTTTAAATTATTGATGTTTCATATGTATGTTCTCTAAGCTTAGTGATTTATATATGCATTTAGAAAGGACTTTTCTTGTGTTTTATGTATATTTTAGTGAAGATGTATGGTTGTGATTTCTATTTTGTGTCACTCCCGCTGCTGTTGTCGTGGCCGGGACACTCTTGAAAAAGACTTTTAGTCTCAATGAGCTTTTTGATGGTTAAATAAAAGTTACAGTGAAATGCTTCATGGACATGGACAGTCTCCCCCAGGATGTTATGACGTTATCATTATTACTGTCATTCCTCTTTTTTTAGTTGTATATGTAAACAAAAAATAATGCACAATATATTGTTTTAGCCTGGACATTGCACAATACTCACATTGCAGGTCCGGCAATTATTATTATTTTTTTATGTGCATATATTTTTTATTTATTGGTTTATTTATTTAATAAATGTTTTTATTTTTTTTTTTTATTTATTTTGTTTTATTTTTGTATTCATTTATTTGTTTTATTTTCTGTTTATATATATATTTTTGTTTTTAATTTTTATTTATTTTCAGTTGTTTTTATTTAATTATTTCAGCTACAAGAAGTATGATACTGGAAACATATGTTCTGTGTTGACTGCTAATCTGTTTGACCATTTGTCGGCACCACACAGCTGTTATATACTCCTGAGGTTTTTTTATATCTCAATATATATCACGGGTTTATTGTTTAAAAATTGCAATGTAATTTTTTTAAATAATATCCCAAACCTATCCCTTACGCGTGTATGTGTGTGTGTGTGTGTGTGTGTGTGTGTGTATTAGTTATTTATTTATTTTATGAAAACTTGTTTAAAACTTAAAATACTGGCTGAACCAAACTGTCTAAACCACCAGGAATCATTTCTCTCTCACTCTCTCTCTCTCTCTTTTTTTTTTTTTTTTTACCTATTTAGCTTTTTTCATATATCACAGGGAAGGGGGAAAGACAGTTTGGTTCAACCGGTATTTTAAGTTTTAAACAAGTCACTGCTACTTTCAACAGCCTTTCATAAAAATAAATAAAATGCTGTTGAACAACTCGGTGAGTGACCTTTGACCTCCCTGTCTTCATCTGCATCAGCCCTACTATATAAATATGAATCTCTTCATCTTTGTAAAAATGGACGGTGGCAGGTGGAATGACGATGTAGAAGAGAGGAGTTCCTTAAGTGATTAAAACGGGAAGCTCTTGAGGGAGAATGGCGCTGACAGCCAGGAGAGAGGCGTTCATTTACAGCTGAAAAGGAGCATAATCGGTCATTTTCAGAATCATTTTAATTATTAAAACATGATTTCCGCTCCAGAAGAGATAATATCAGCCTCTTAAAAACAAGACGAAAATCCAATTTTCCCCTTGGTCTACTGGGAGAGGGAGGATAAGGAAAGACTTTGTTATTAAAAGTAGAGCTGGCCTCATTTCGGCACAAGCTGAACTCTGGGATGGCAGAGATGGGGACTATTATGGTCGTGTTGTCATTTGTCATATGGACTTCTCTCTGGGGGAAATTGAGTTGAGAGGACCTATGCTTTATGGTCACATCCATTGGTGAAGTCATCGCTCTGGGGGCTATAGTCTTGCATTTTATTTCATTTTTGTAAGCAAACAATAATATGTTTGTGTTTTCTACAGACAGAATCTTAATGCTTTCATGTTCTTTTTCTCACAGAAAAAAATGTGTTTTAAGGCTAGAAGTCCCTGTACCAGTTAGTCCTTATAGTCATTATAGTCAGACTCAACTGCAACAACAATGGAAAATGATGCTCTGCTCATTTGTTCATTTGATTTTCAAAATAAAACCAAAAATAAGACAATGAAAAATGTGTGTATATATATTTGTATTTGTGAATATTTATCAGTTATTATGAGACTGAATTGGTCTAAATAAACTTGAACCATCAAATATGGAACAAAAAACAAACAAACCGATAAATAATATATAATTATAGAGAACCAAATAAACATATGCTCATTGTGATGATTTTCAGAGTTTGTGATCCTTCAGAGTTTGCGTAACTTAAAGCATACACTCTTGTTAATTATTTAAAATGTAGAGAGATGAGAGCAATGAATCAATCAGAACAAGGAACATTTGTGACTGGAACCATGCATTTCAAACAAGTTACTTATTTTTCTGTTTATATATTTTTGTTTAAGTATGAATGTATGGGTTGTGACTATGGAATGGGGGTAGGCAAAAATAAGTAACTCTGCTTCAGCCTACTCCTTTTGAGATGTCATTATATAATCACTATAACTTGTACTGTTACAAGATGTGTAATCTGCTCAAATAAACTCAAACAAACAAACAAACAAACAAACAAAATATGGACAATGAACTAAAATGATTTGGTGAGTTGAGAGAAATAGTCACAATCCATAAAATATGGAGAGTCTGAAACTGAAGCACTATGTTACTGTTTATCTGTCAAACATTCATTGTGGTCAGTTTCACATGCTGCACCTCTTTCATCATTAATAGGTTGACTTATTAGTTGTTTAATATTAATTGTCAGACTTATCATCAGCCTGTACATATCCTGACTTTGTGCAGTTATATACACCTGGATTTTCTGCCTCCGTCTATAATAATATACATTATATAGAAACTAATACTGACATGAATTGCCACAAATCACCTGAATTAACAAGTAATATACATTATATATTAACTAAAAGTCTAAAAGTAATGTTTATTTTCAATAGCATACGATTACAATATCAAAAACAAAGTAATTTTACTGTGAATGTCTGGGATCGGCAGACATTTCTGACGTTAAAATGAGGTTGTGAGCCAAAAAAAGTTGGAAACCACTGCCTAAAATTTAAAACTGTTTTTATCAGGTGAAAACTGCTCCCAAGATCTTTCACAACATCATCAAACTTCATCTCTTTGGGCCACAGGTATAAATTTATAAATGGATGATATGTAATAGATTTGCGTTGACCTTTTAGAAAAAGCACGTAATACCTTTAAGACAAAAAAAAAAGTTAATCTGTCATGAAGTCATGCCTGTCAAGTTACGGTGAAGTTACAGAATTGGAACACTCATTACAGCTGTCCTTGACTGTGGTAGTATTGTGAAGGTCAACAGTTAAGAGGCTACATGTGTGGGGAATCTAAGAAACAAAGAAAAAAAATTAGAAGAAAAGATACATTTCACTTTCAGTTTGAATGGTGACTAAAGTATGGCATTTATATATATATATATATATATATATATATATATATATATATATATATATATATATATATATATATATATATATATATATATATATATAAAAATTTATTTTTTAATTTTTTTTCCAATTTTGCTCTTTATCTTCAGATTTCATTTCCACCTTAACCTCAGAGCAGTTTCCATTACTGCTCTCGTTGGATATTAAGACCTTTAATTATACCATGTGTTCTTACTGGACTGTCAAAATTAACATGAGTTAATCCATCATCATGGTTAATTTGAGTCAAAATGTTAACACAATTAACCCATCTGCAGCACAGAATGACTCTGTATGTCTCTGCCAACACATTTCAGGCAGTTTGTAATTAGTGTTGTACATATGCAAATATACATGGAATGATGCGAAGGTGCTTTTATTGGGTTTTAAAAGTCTTAATGGTTTTAGCACTGTTTATTTATTGGATTTTATTTTAACATATGAGCCCTCTCCAACCCTCCGGTCCTCGGGTAGTAATCTTTTAATTGTTCCCAGAGTCTGCACCAAAACACATGGAGAGGCTTCATTCAGTTTTAATAATAATAATAATGGATTTGATATTAATATAGTGGTTTTTGAAGTACAAATATGCTAAAACCTCTTTATGGCCCAAAACTGTGGAACAGTCTCCCTGAGGATCTGATGTCTGCTGCGAGTGTAAACTGAAAACCTTCTTTTTTAGCTGAGCTTTTAATTCCATTTTATACTTGTTCTGCTGTATTTATTTGTAATTAAAATTTTATTACTATTATTATTTATTTAGTTATTGTTATATACATACACACACACAATTTATTTTTATTCTTTTATTCATTCTTTTTTCATTTGTAAAAACTTTAAACTGTACCTACAACTAATGGGGAGTTGATTGATTAAATCACATTTGAGTTTGAAATGATTAAATTTTGGTGGTGATCTGGAAGAGATGCTGGATCACTTTGAAATGTATTCTCCATTTTCCACGACATAAAATTTCAAAGGGATCCAGAATCCATGATCTCTTCCGGATCACCATCACAATATAGTCATTTGTTCCGTGCGGTACTCCAAACGCATCCTGAAAATTTCATCAAAATCCATCCATAAGTTGAGTTTGAGTTATCTTGCTAACTAACAGACAGACAAACCTCTGGTAAAAACATAACCTCCTTGGTGGAAGTAATCACTTAAGGAGAAAAGTTGTGTCACGTTTAAGTGTTTTGCTATTTTCTTCTGTTTTGGCATCCATATTGGCAATGAATACATCAATCAAGTGCATATATATTCCCTTCTTTCTTTCTTCTATTCATGAAATATAAAATGCAAAGTAATTTTTTTTTATTAGATTTTTTTTTTTCAAAAGGAATGTCATTTAATCGTAATTAATCAAAATTAATCCGCAGGAACCCTGTGATTAAAAACTGTAATCATTGGACAGCACTAGTTCTTACAATATCTCAAGGGAACTGGTATGTTAAAAAAAACTAAAATCTCAAGAACAAACCTTAAAGAAAGATGTTTATCTGCCACTGAGGTAAATGTACAGCACTGACTGGACACAGAACTTAAAAAAAGTACCTAAAAATGCTTAGGCTTCAGCCCAAAGCCTTTTCGGTCAGTTTTACTTTTTGTTTGACCAAGGCGAATAAGGCAAACCAACAAAGTCACAACAGATGCTTTGCCTTCACTGTTTGTTTGGCTTTTTTTTTTTTTTACATGCTGCAGTAACTTTAGAAGATATAATGCGCCTGCCGACAGTAGAGTGGAGACTCAGAGGAACATCAGTTGTGTAGCTTTGTCTTGATAAGCAGCTGGAAGTGTTTTTAGGACGGACTCCCTGAAGCAGATGGTAATGTTCATTTGAGGTGGTGTTTGAAATAGCAAGGATCATTAATTACTTGCAGCTTTCCCCAGAGCCATATACACATCAGGAGTACAAATTGGGCCCAATCTATTGCGTACCTGTGATGATGTGTAAAGACTCCTAATGTTTTAAAATAACATAACTTAATGACAGTGGTCTCTGGGGAAATCGAGTGTTGTAACCATATACTGTGTACAGTGTTGTACCTGAACGAGTTCATTGAACGATCGTTCACGAACGATATCATATTTTTGACGAACGTGAATGACTGGTTCCCTTTTGCCAAATGAACGGGAAGTTGTGAACGTGGTTATTCTGGCATTTATTGAACTGCGCTCTTATGTAGTTCACATTTCGTTCTTATCACGTTTTAATTATTGAGTCCTATAAGGTATAAAATGGGATCAAAACACAGCATTATCATAGATGTCATTTTTGTATTATTCTGAACAAATTTTGGCAACATAATGTTGTGGAATAGCCAATGAGAAGCGTTTTGGGCAGGGCATAGAGAGAGAGAGGGATGCAGAGAGTTTTTGGGAGCGGAGAAAAAGAGTAAAATGTACAGAGTGTGACCGGCCACCGGAGCAGGTGTTGTCCTGTTCTTGGAAATAAACATTGAAAACTAAACTCACTGAAACCGCTCCTTGTGTTCTAAGAACCTGCAGAGGGAAGTTAACTCACTTCAGCCCTGGTCAGGATAACGTCAGGAACGGTTAATAATACGTTTACAATAATAACACAAAAAAAGAACGAAAAAAAGTTCATTTTGAGATCCATGAACTTCCAGTTCATAATTTGGAAGAATGAATGATGAACTGAACTAATTCATATTGAGTAACTTGAACTGAACTTTGAACTATGTTGAACTATGTTTCTATATTTCATCCAGCATCCAAACTCAGGCATTGTGCGGTCGGAGTTGCCACGAATTGTCCAGCATCCAAACTCCGGTGTTTATGCGGCGCGTCACAGGCATACATGTATAAATTTGCGTTTGGTGTATCAATACAAACAATTTCACGTTTTGACCCGAGACTTGTCTTAGAAACTTGAGCCAACCAGCATTCCAAATTTGAATTTTCTTTATCAGTAAGACACGTGGTAAAATGTCATTAGTTTTATTCCAGAAGAACTTTATTCGTAGACTAGTGTGTACTTAATGAATCAAATGTTAGGCATGTAATGTGTTTGTATTGCCATACCTGTGTATTGTTTCTTATACTGGAGTAACTTTCTCCTCTAGACATACACTGATGGAGACAGGCTTGTCATGGCCCCAGTTGGTTACTACCAGTCTGTCAATTTCTTACTGTCTAAGTCAATGTTCATCATTTCGGTAGTATATCGCTACTTGGGCTTTTCCTGAAGCATCACACTTTGACTGACACATGCTCATCTATCAGTCATTTCTACGCTCTCACCTTTGCTGACATACAATCTGTCACTTAATCTGCTCTCCTCCTGTACTGGTGTCTCTGAGCACTCTGTCAATACACCTCAATTTGGAAATCATTATGCAAGAGAGGTCTGCTTATCTGCTGATACGGCAGCGGGATACTCATAAACATACGTTCACCTTTAACGAGGACAAACTTGCTTTCACCTTTGCAAATAAGTGGGTTTAAATAGAAAATTATGCGCACAGAGTAAACTACAAGTGAAATTGTTGTGAAGTCCAAGTTCAGATGTTCACTTGTGTACATAAAGGGTACCGTGGAAACACTGTATTCCTCTACATTATCAGATACTCCGCCTGCAGGCTTGTTATTTTACAGATGAAGTCTGCGTTCATGTTGCCCCATGTTGCATCATTGTTGCTTCTCAGTACTCCCATCAAACACTAATCCATAGATCAATAGGGTGTGAAGAGCCTGCTAATTAGCCCCGTCCAATATTTGAACTGGGAAGTAAGAACGATAAGACAACACTCTGGTAGCACATGCATTATTTGCTATTCAGGGGCATGCTTTCACAACGTTACTGTAGTGTATTTGACAAAAGATGATGGTACAAACTCTCACTGTAAATCAGTCATTTAAAATAACTGGGTTTTTACAGTATTTGATGGTTTGACCAATGTTAAATATCCAGTAAACAGGACATAAATAATTGATTCTTCAATGTGTTGCTGTAGATAACGGTCCACACAAACTAGCTAGTAGCTACGCGCATTCATTCTATTGATTATTTGCATTTACAAAAGCAGATGCACTTGTTACCGTCCTCAAAGATCTAAATCTACCAATCTCAGATGTGTTAAGAACTACTAATCTTGTCAATACATTTCAATAATTCAGGTGAAATGTACTTTCTTATCTTTTGACCTGAGTTTTTTTCTTATTTTTTTGGATGTTCAGAGGTGAATGTGGAAACTTCGGAATGTTCTGCAACACGGATCCATCAATAAAATCCATGTAGTCCGACGAACAGTAGAGGTTGTTTGAGAGATAATTGTTTTTATGTTCAGTTTCTGATATATGTTGCTAAAAGATATACTGTGCATATGTTTTTTCCTTCACTTTTACTTGGTTTTGACATTATAGACTTTTAATTGATTTTGCACTATATTATAAAGAGGAAGTGGACTGTGTGTGTGTGTGTCTCAGATATCCCACCAAAGCCAAAAAGAATTGACTACTGAAGTTTGGCATATATATATATATATATATATATATATATATATATATATATATATATATGTCTGGTCAAGGAAGACACAAGTGAAAACAGTAAGTTGATAGGGCCAATATTTTGGGAGATAATAATAATTTTGTAAGAGAATCGCCCCTCAATGGTCAATCATGTTGCTTTACATATAATTCAAATTAAAGTGGATTACCTAGCAGCAGACCATAGGTGCCATGTTGCCTGGTGCAGGCTGTATGTGCAGAAACATGAATGATAAATGTGACAAATGATAACTGAGAGGTTATTCAACTGAAAATAGTAGTGGACTTTACCAAGTAAAGGAATGAGGAATCAGAGGATCAAAAACCAGGGGTTCCCCACAGATCAACGTGTTAGTATCTATATAGAAAGTAATTTAGATATCTGATTTTCACTGAAAAATGTAAAATACACATGAGAAACATTATAATAAAGCGTGATAAATCCCTTACGAGAGGTTAGATGTAGACAAAATTCATTTGAAAGTGACAAAAATAGGTCTTGGTCTGTTTCAGATAATTAACTATGTAATTTACGAGAAGACCTTATCATAAATGTGGATGTAAAAGAGATTTCCTTCAGCGAGAATATTCACAACAGTACCAGATGCAACGGTTTTGGTAGTAATACTATTAAACTGAGATGTCTGCCTATTACTGCTACATGTAGAATTAGGTTAAAAACAAGTCTATTGAAACAAAATGTAGTACATTTTTGGTTCCATTTTATCACACCGTTGACCTGTAATATCTATATTCAGTGTTCCTCATATTTTGTTCTCTCTACAGGGAATAACAACAGAAAACCAAACTTGGAACTAGGACAGAAAAAAAAAATAAACCACTGTTATTTTATTCAGCAGTGAACAAAACAATACTAGTGTGGGCTCCTGCTCCTGACAGGTACCCACCTCCCCCACCAATGGAATTATATTAATACAATAATATTGCGATATTTGTTGTCCACATACAGAAATACCAATTTCACCTCCGAAGAAAAATGTTCCATAATCCATAAAGACCCAGGGCTACATGTGTGTCAGTTCCGTATGGGTTTTTAACCTTGAAGTGGTTTATCACCATTTAGTCTCTCTTATTATTAAGCTCTTAAGTAAAAATCTCATATTTTCCCATTTGATTTGTTGCTCATATAGATGTCCATAAAATTTTGTATTGAAGTTGAGGATTATTTAAAAAAAAACAAAAAAAACCCCAGAAAACTGAATAAAAAGTGACGTTTTTTGTTTTTCAATATATCATGAAAATAACAAAAACTAAATGTGTCCATCCACTGTCTATTGGTCCAGTAGTTTTTGCCTAATGCGGCTTACCATAAAAACAAACAAACCAACAAACACACAAACAAACCGACCCAAAAACAATGCCACTCTCCCCTTTTGTGTGTGTGTGGGGGGTAAAATTAAACCTCTTGATGATGTGAATATTGCAAATTGTATTTTTGTGATGACAATAATTGTATGATATATTCTGCCCTTGAAGGTAAAAAGTCGGTAAATGCATTTTTTTTTTGATGAAAATGAGTTGTGTTTTTTGCAACATTCAAATCATTCTTTGTCATGTAATAAAATATTTAATCTCAAGTGTATGTCGTTCTGGAGAAAATTGGTTAGTTTTTGTAAAGTAACTGCAAAAAGTACTCGTAAAGTAAAAAGGCAGTAGAGAGAATTACTGTGTTCTTAGTTTAACTACTTACTTAGTTTATTGTATTAGACTGAAACAGATGTAGTGGTTTTTATGAAGGTTTTTCATATATAAGGTGCATTAAGTGAAGTCAAAATTATGAGATAAAAAGTGACAATAATGAGATAAAAAGTTCCCAAATTCCCAGTCACAAAGCACTACCAGAATTAATTCATATATAAGGAGCACTGTGGTTTTTGTAGAACTAGGAAATATGCTACAAGGTCATTTTTCTCAGTTTGGGCAGTTTGGCAGTTACTGCTTTTTTACTTTTGTAGGGCAGTATTGTGCAGCCCTAATACCAAGGTAATAAAGCAGCCTGGGCCAGATTAAGGGATGGAAGTCAGTCGACGAGTTGCTTTTGACCTCAGTCCTGTTACATGACCTGTTTTCTGCCTTTGACCCAAAGTTAAGTCATTTTGGCTTTTCTGATTTTGACTTTGTTTGGTCCAACCATGTCCTGGTAACCTGCCTGCCATCTATTCTGGACCACGTCTCTTCACCTGCTCCCCATTATTCCCACTCTGCTTTTCTATTTGTGTATTTTCTGAGCTCTGCTGTGCTGCATTTGGGTCCTAACCACACACTGTGACAATGTTCACTAAATGTGAAGTTGGACGCATTACATGAGATATCGAAAAGCAAAAACTCTATTTATCTACCATCTCGGATTCCGATTAACTTCAGTCATGTAGGGATATTCATGTACCTTCAGCCCAAGAAACGGAAGCAAAATAAAATGAAATGTAATATTTACAGAACGGTCACATCATCCCCTGCCAACAATCCATTTCTGCCAAGTTAGTTGCTGAAGTTGGATCCGATAATCCTGAGCATTATACCTGAAATTACCTCAGAAACGACTGTGTAAATATTAGACTATTGGTTGTTCCACCGCTGCCTCTGTAATGAAGAGCAACATGTTGAACACCTGCCCTTAAGTACCTGGCTCTAGTGACCGCCGTAGGATAAAGCAGGGTCAGATGATGAATGAATGAATGTTGAACATAGACTGTCGAGTGTTTCGGTGTTATTAGACAATTCTCAAACCTGGGAAAAGATGCCCACTTGGACACTGCTGGTAATTACTACGATACATCTCAGAACAAGGTACTTTAATACTTAGTGACACCTCAAGTGTGGATGTTGAACCTGGTCCATTGAGGACTCTGGGGAAACAGGAAATGAAACAGGGTGTAAAACATCTCAAAAAGTGATTTTACAATCAAAATAAAATGTTATAAAGTTATTCATGCTGTTCATATTTTTGAAGGACAATTACTTCACCAATGAATAGAAAAGATAGGTTTTTGCTGGCGTATGTCTTGTCTGTCAGCAATATAACTCAGAGTTTTGTGTGGATTTTACTGAAGTTTTCAGGCAATGTTGATACTGGCACAGGGAACAAATGATTACATTTTGGTGGCAATTGGTGACACACACACACAACACACATACACGTGTGCGTTTCATTTGATAGGTTGGAGCTGAAAGTGAAGCCTAGCACTCATTTGAGTCATTTGTGTGTGTGTGTGTGTGTGTGTATTCCTATATTTATGGGGACATTGATATGTTTACACAGTTACACCATCGGGACATCTGACACTATGGGCACCAAAATTCAGGTCCTCACAAGGGTTAAATATAAAGGTCCACAGTAGTAAAATAGAAATGATGTGGCCCTATAATTTTTATTTTTTTTCAGGAAGTCACCATCCAGCATGAGGGAATTGGGTGCAAAGTGAAATGTGTATTTTTCAAAGGTTTGAAAAAAAAAAAAATATATATATATATATATAATATATATATATGGCGCACTAGATTATAAGATGCATTAAGTGAAGCTAAACAGTTACAATAAGTTTCAATCTTGTTGAGTTGTAACGTGAAACAAAAGACACTCTTATTCTGGTAAATCAAACTTTAAAAGAGTCCAAATTATGTGACAAAAAGTCTAAATTATGCAAAAAAAAGGCCAAATTATGCAACAAAGAGCCTAAATTATGCAATAAAAAGTCTAAATTATGCGATTAAAAAGGCCAAATTATGAGATAAAAAGTTAAGATTCAAGTCTTTTAAATGCGCCTTATAGTCCAGAAAATACAGGAGCTTAATATTCTAATTTTGTGAAACTTGGCACCCCCAAGACATATGGTGCCCTCGGCGACCGTCTTGTCTACCTATGCCTAATGCCAGCCCTGGCTTTACTATTAACATATAGGACAGTAAATTGTAAAAAAAAAACAATTTGTTTGGACGTATGAATGTATCTTAGTGTGTGGTTTCTGCCTTGTGTTGGTAGTTTGAAATAACAATATGATGTACAGTCTAACTCCAAGTGATGAAAAGCTGAAGTCATGGAATAAATAGACCTCTTGATTCTACTGCACTCCAAGGTTAAACATGTAGATATCACCATAATACTACTGATGTTCTCCGGATGTCTGCTGTATGGATTTACACAAGGTCCATCAGTGACCTATGACACTGCTTGATTTACAATACGGAAAGATTTGTTGGTACAATTTACAACCGAATGAATTACAGATGTCCTTCAGGAAGTGAAAAAAACTATTGGATGTTTCTATGTAGTAATAATAATCCTGGGTGCCATTAAGATTCTAAACATGTGTGTGATTTTGTTTGAATTATGTTATTTCCGTCACTTGACAGGACGATGATGTTAAAATTCAAGCAATTGATGCACAGTCAAGTGGCAATACTGTAAATCGTAAGCTTGAGAGGTTGGTTTAATCCTACTTACTAGCTCCTCATTATATAGAGCATCAAAGATTAGACACATCCAGTAACTCTGTGTTGTTTGTCACATTCTTTTCAGAATAACACCTGTTGATCTTCTTATTTCTCTTTGCTCACTGATCTTATTATCCATATCTTCCTGCTTGTTCCTTTGCACCACTTCCACACATCCTACAGCAGGGGTCTCAAACTAATTTTCTTCAGGGGTTACGTTCAGCCTGATTTGATCTCCAATGGGCCGGACCAGTAAAATGAAAACATAATGATCTATAAATAATGACAAATTTTATGTCATTGTTTCAGTGCAAAAAAAAACATATTAAATTATGAAAATAGTAAAATTTCCTAAGGAAAATAAGGGCAATTTTAACAATATTCTGAATCAATGTATCATTTGCCCTTGTGTTTTATTATGTATCAGTTCTATAAAGACACAAATCTCTTTGTAACAGAAGCAGAAAAAGGTTTAAATTTTGTGTAATTATTCTTTAGACATATCAGGTTGTTTACATTTTATTGTTACGATATTTTTTTTATTTATTCAATATTGTCTTTGTCTTGTTATTTTATCAATTATTGGCTTTTGAAAGATAAATGCTTTTGTACTTGACATATTGAAAATGACAAAATGAAAAAAACATTTGTGACAAGATAGTTTGTAAATGTAAATATTTTTAGAATTCAATATTTTTTGCGGTACAACAATGGCAAAAATTTGAAGTTGTCATCATTTATGGGCAAAGAAAAAAACTGAGAAGAATATATGGAGACATTTAATAGGTTATTATCAGATCCTCCAGGATTTTGCGATGTTGCGATTTGCAACTTCAATGCAAATTTAGCCAATCCCCATGAATTCTGCACAATGTTGGAATTTTAATCAATCGCTGTGACTTTCCCGCAAAATGTGACCAATCATTTGCGACATCTTGAGCTGCTCCGTTCGCTTTTTCCTGTTTTTCCTGTTTCCTGTTAGTTCGCATTTGCCGACTACAATGATGCACTAGTACCAACAGGTACATTTAGAAGAATAGTTTTTTGCTGCATATTTATTATCCAGGTAATATTTTATTTACCATATTTGAAAGGTTGTCTTAATATGTCAGTGTTTTTGTTCAAGTTTTGTCAGTGAAACTGCCTCAACTACACAGTACACAGTAATAGTAATAATGTTTTTTTGACTGGCTTAGACATATTATATTATGTTTTATAACTTAATGTAGTCTTGTGAGGTTATACGAACTTTAACATTTGAACCAACAGGTACATTTGGGAAAAAAAAAAATATTTTGTAGCATTTTTGTAATCCTTGTAATTGTTTATTTGCCATCTCAGTAAAAGGTAGTTTTGAAGACCATATCACAATGACTATGAATTAATTTTCCACTAACTATTTGAAATATTACTTAATTTTGATGACAAAATGGGAAAATCGCAACTATTTATCTCAACTTTCACTTCCTCCTGCAACAAAAGCCTAAAAAGCACTGCAACTTTCATTGCAATTTTTCGGCCCGCCAAATCCTGAAGGGACTGTATTGTACATCTTCATGCTATGGGCCGCATTGCAACCACTAGCGGGCCATATTTGAGACCCCTGTCCTTCAAGTACTGCAGATGCCTGTATCATCACAGCAACGTTTATTCTCCTAAACGGTTTCCTATTAGCCATTAGTCCAGCACTTTTTGCAGCCCAGCAGGTTTTAACTGTTCTCATTTTTCAATCACATAATTACACCACGGTCAGACTACACATCATTTTTTTTGTTTCATAAAGCCGTGGCTGAGCCTGGTTAGATGATTAGTCTCAAATTCTTGCTGTGAACTGGCTGACAGACTCCGCCTTTGAACTTGACCGATCGCAGCAGGTTGTCCATCACTACCTTTGTGATGTCTGCAGTGATAGGTTCACATACAGCTATCTCTAAAGAGCTAAATGACAATATAATGAGTTATTTGCGAGCCCGCTGTCAACAATATGTCCAGGTTTTTCCTGTGTTCGTCTTTTAACTTTTACCCTGTGGACTCTCAATTGAAAACTTTGCTTTCTTGTTAAAATTTCATCAAGAGGTTCATAACTGAATGATGCGCACAGCTTTTGTTCATGCTGATCAACACTGTCATATGCACATACAGAGGCTGTTGTAGCAGATGACAGACGGTCACGGTACGAGTTGGAAGCAATAACTAAAAAAAAAAAAAGGTTAGACACCATTTTCATAAAACAAATGTATCAAATTAAGATCAATTGTGATGTCAGAGCATTAGTTAAACCTGGCTATAGAGAGGTAATGTTGGTTTTAAATGGCCAGTTTCCAGTGCACAGTATTTTACACAGGCTACGAACAAGGCCTAGTTGACTTAAACTAGGGCTGCATCATATTAGGGAAAAAAGTTACATAGTAATTGAATTTTTTTTTTAACCCTGCGATATGAAAAAATACTCACGAGTATATAACAGCTGTGTGGTGCCGACACAAACGGTCAAACAGATTAGCGGTCGACACAACACACGTTTCTGTCTCATCCTTCTTATAGTGGAAAAAATTTAATAAAATTACTAATTAAAAATAAATTAATATAGAAAATAAATGAATTAATTAAATACATATATATATATATATATATATATATATATATATATATATATATATATATATATATATATATATAGTGTGTGTGTTTGTGTATAAAAAAATAAATAAATAAATAAATAAATGATTAATAAAATGAAGACAAATAAATTTTTTTTTTAAATAATAAGTAAAAATAAATGAATAAAAATTAAAAAAAATTATTCAGTAGATAAATGAATAAATTAAAAATACAAACAGATAAAACATAAATTAAATAAAACGTAATGCAGGACCTGCATTACTAGAGTCTATAAAATAAGTACTGTTACCGTGACGACCAGGTACTGTAAATTGAGTAATATTACCATGATGATGAGGTACAGTAAAATCAGTACTATTATCGTGACCTGATAGAACCAGACAACTTTCTGTAAGTTTTTCAGTTTTTTTGCGATAGCATTACAACACCACAGGTCCAAGGCCATTTAACAGTATGGTAAGAACACACTGTAGTTTGCCTTCACAACATTACTGCCAGATTCTCTCAATACTGTCCTCATGAATTCTATCAGTCTTCAACCCAAAAAGAAAAAGAAAAGAATGCTCACACACATTGGTCACATAGACACATTAACAACTTCAATCAGTCAATGAAGTTATCATTTTTTTTCCCAATTGTTTACAGCAAAGAGAGCCAATATTATATCTGTCATGCAGGGAATACAATTAAATACACAGATAAACATTCTCAACACCACTGAGAAAAATTGGAAATGTTTTTGCAAATCGTCATAGGCCCATAATTACTTCCACTATTTTTAATCAATAACAGGAAGGGTGTTATTGAATCACAATGTATATTTAAATGTCTGTTTAGATTCCCCCTTAATAATTATTCTAATCTGATCCTTCCCTCATATTATACATGGAAAGTACGTCTGTAAAAAAAAAAAAAAAAAAAAAAAAGTAACGCATTAATGACCCTATTTGTGACTTTTAAATTTATCATAGTGGAAATGCTGGGTGAAAATGATAAATGGACAACATAACCCACATAGTTTATTAATGACTGTTAAAAATGTTGTGGTCGCTGTGCTTTAATATTGATAAGCGCTGTAATCCCAGGACGCACAGCTCATGTAAAACCCTCAGCTTTTACCAGGCGTATCACGAAAAGACTCAAGTCTACATCATATGCTGGAATGTAAAGACAAATTTGTTTTTTATGTGAAACAGACAATGAAGCTATCTATCTATGTTTTCATGAAAATCCATTAGGCACCTGGATACATACTGTCTTCCTTTAAACATAAGAACGTTCGTAAGCAGTGTTACCAATTCACTCGGATCTCATACGACACAGACAGATAACCGATTCGGATCGGTTTAACTTTACCTACACCCCTAGTAAACATGTGTTTCACTACCTACAGTACATGGAAGGGGCAAAATCACAGCTGAAGTGAAAATGAGAGAAAATATTAACATGTGTTAAAAGAGACGTGATGAGACGCATTTTGTAATAAACGTCCAAAATATAATAACTTTTTCATTTTATTTTGCAATAAAGCCTCATTTTATAATAAACTGCCACATTTTGTAATACATTTTGCTGCATTTCTATTTCCAAAATATATTCGTAATTTCAAATTGTCATAGTCTAATATGTCTAAATTCCAGCCAAGCCATAAACCACTTGTAATGTTTCCCAAACAGCTCCTTGAGTTTTAAAGCTACACCACCAAAGCGCCCTGCTGCTGAAAAATGGAATAACTTATTACATAATGTGACAACATTTATTACAAAATGCGGCTTTATTACAAAATTTAATTAAAAAGTTATTAAATTTTGGACGTTTATTACAAAATGCGGTTCAACAAGACGTTGAAAAACACACACACGTGGAAATGTATTGACCCCCCCCCCCCCATAAAAATATTAAGAGATGTCAGATAGTCTGGAATGAAGTCATGAATCCAAGGTGCTCTGTTCGAGTCTTTATTTTTATTAGAATTTCAGAAACTCTTTCATGTTTCCTCGTAGTCTGTTCAAATCCTCACTGTAATAATGTAAATGTGCCAGTTCTCAGACCAAACATCTGTCTTGTCATGGGGTGAAAAATGAATTCTGGACTGATAAACAAAGTATTGACCAAATTAAACGGATCCACTACTGTTCTTGTGCGTAATCAGGCATGCATAAATGCCATAAATATTTTAATATGTTTAATATCACACAAACAACACACATATTGCACCTTAATCAATCTTGTCAGTTAATTTTATTCTGTATCTACGCCCCCATGTGTACCATTAATACAGTAGCACTCAGTGCGGCTACTCCTACATATTATTTCCATTAATCAACCAACAGGAAGGATATAATGATATATAGCATTACTGTGTTTCCCACAGAGATGATCATGTATGAAATGTGTTGTCATAACCTGCTATAAACCTCTCTTGTATTGTGACAAAAACCCACTATTGTTCAAGCTTTGGAAAAGATTTAGTTGAAATAACAATATATAATGTAAAAAATAATACAACTGAAATAATAATAACAGCAAAACTGATAGAAATATAAATAAAAGCAAATGATGTACAGCAGGGCTGTCAAACATGAGACCCGCCTAAGGGTCCAATCCGGCCCTGTGGATGAATTTATCAAGTGCAAAAATTACACTAAGATACTCAGATGGACTTTAGCGTCACCTACAGGGGGTTAAACGCATCCCCGGCAGGGAATCTAAAGATGCTAACATTAGCGTTAGCATCTACAAGAGAAGACGGCGCTACAGTAGCTGCTGCAAAAACTGGGAAAAAATGGTGGATCAAACTGGTTCATGTGGTCTCTGTGGAAATAAAGCCTCGTTTTTTCCCTGCACGTTTTCAGAACCAGTGACGGGAAGAAACCTAGCTGGATGCTACTTGGGTAAAGGTAAACACACACACAGCGAGAGGGGAGGGGGGAGTGTTCCTTCCCGGATTTTGAGCCAATCAGAGATGCGTCATGGACATGTATGAGGAAGTACTGGTAAACTTAACCTCAAGTAATTTTTCTACCGTGCAAAAACAGCTGGAAACAAAACAATTGGGATGTTTTTTTTTTGTTTGTTTTTTAAATAGAACCAACACACAATGTATTCAATAACAATGGAGAACACAACACAATATTAATGAAATAACCACGGAATGATAAATAAAATAACAATACATTTTGGCCTGCAAGCACAAGTTTCAGATTTGGAATGAAACAAAATAAGCTAACATTTTGTTAGCTAACATGATGAAACCTTCATTTTTTTTGTTTCCAAATCCAATAATTTTTTTTTATGCTTCAAACCTGTGCCTTTTCTCCCCTTTTGCTTGCATAATAAAGACCCAAAATAGTCTTCATACACTTCAGACTTCTCTATAGTTTTAAAGCTGCAAACTCCAAATCAAGGACTCTCCATTCTTTCATGCGCAGTGAGGAGGTTGTCGATACACCCACATCCTCCGTGAAGAGCACTCATTGCTAGGACTCTCCATTCTTTCATGCGCAGTGAGGAGGTTGTCGATACACCCACATCCTCCGTGAAGAGCACTCATTGCTCGTTAGAATCAAAAACATGGCTGTCATCGAGGCTGCATCTTGTCACTCTCTTCATTAGAGCGCTAAGAGCACAGATGGGGGCTTCATGACAAGATACGAGCAACCGGCAAAATCTCATTACCGTAGAGAAGGAGAAGTATTTATCTGCAGGGAAGGGCTCCATCCAGGGCACCATTAACGCTGCGCATTTGATTGGCTTGCCACTTCCTCTCCCGCTGACTCCAACAGGTCGCTATCCATGTCTTGATTTTATCACCTGTGTTCCTGCTAAGTCATCTGTAGTGGTTTCTCCAATCACCATGTGAAATTGGACAGCTTGATATTGACTCGGTAATCAGATTGCCAGCCTCTTATCGTCAAAAGCTTGGAGAGTCCCAACCCAATGATTTTGAAAAGAAACTACATTTTAAAATCATGACAGGGGAAGTGAAAGAATCATAAACAAGTCAACAAGTGAATGTGAAAAGTCTGTATTGACACAATTCAAGACACGATTTAACCCTTTAACTCCTGAGATTTAAGCATATTCCACAGTAAAAAAGAATAAAAACAAGATAAAATAAGTAACGAAATGAACAAAAAATGCCAGAGTGATCAGTAAAATGAAGAAAAATTAATATTAAACTAACATAATATTGTGTAACATGAACAAAGTAAGACGTAAACAGAACACAATTGAAGAAAAAATAATAAAATAAATAAACGAAACATAGAAAAAAATAAGCAAGAACATATAACAGGAACTAATAAATATTCACAAAATAAATAAATAATAAATGGCAAATGAAAAAAAAAAAATTAAAAAACTATTTTGACACCTGTACATCAGACCCGTGAACAAAATGATCACAAAAATAACAAAAAAAAGTTTAATTTTTCTGAATTTTTAAAATAAACCATCCATTCAGAATGTGTCAGCGCTGACGCATCAGGAGTTAAAGGGTTAACCCATAAAGACTCAAACATTCACATTTAAACAACACCATCTACTGATCAAAAAATAATAATACCTGTTGATCCACTAATCCTATCAATAAATGTAAATAACTGTGGAATAAAGTTTGACGTCTTTTCATGGTCATCAGATATAAGGCTCTGTAGTTACCATGGAAACTATCAACTTCTGTAACACTAGTCACTTGTTCATTGGATATATGTGCAGAACTTTACCGATATTTACGAAATGTCGAACAATCAAATGCATTAAGTTTCCATTAAATCACAAATACAATGATTTGTTAATTTATCATTACGAGACATCATTCCATAAAACATGGTGATTCATGTAAATATGTTTTTACAGATATATCCATTATTGTTATTATTATTGTTGTTGTTATTACAGTTTACCCCTCTATCCCGTACTAAATAAAAAAAAATATTCTGTTTGCTGGTGCGTCCACGTTTCCTTTAAAACTACTTTGTTGTAACATCCATTAACATACGTTTTTCAAATTCACCTGACTGTAGGTCTTTCCATCGCAGTTTTGTGTAACACACCATTCACATTAATTGATAAATGAAGGTGTTGTCAAAATTTTTCTATTTCCTTTGGTAAATTTTTGTTACATTTGTGTAATTTGAGGGTCAATGGAAAAGTGAATACTGATTCATTAGTAAAACCAATGGACTTTGAGACATTTGATTTATATTATATTCATATAAATGGAACCAAAAGTGTCACGTTAAGTTAATTTCCTTTCCCCCACAAAGAGAAAGAAAGCAAAAAGTACTGGACCACCACTTTTTAAATATATGAAAATACATAATTTTCACTGAAAAAGGAAAATACAGAGGGTGATGTTTTAATAAATTGTTGTAAATCACTTAAGGTTACAGTAAACAGAGGGGGCAAAAAAAGAATGTAGAAAGTGGCATAAAAGTAACACTGGGTCTTTATGGCTTAAACATGAACAGAAGAAAAAGTAATATGTAGGTTATGGTTTTGTGAAGCACATTTGTCAGGTCTAATAGAATGCATGTCATAGTATGAATATACAATATAATATCCTTTGCATGAATACTTGAAAATTTGTACTGAGGTCCAGCAGTGCACAACCCCTGAATAATAGTAGAAATATTAAACCTTAACCTTTTGAGACCCAGGAGAGTACATGTTTTTACTCTTTACAAATGACATACATTCATCATCCACTGCAACACAAGGACCATGAAATAATGTTTTTTTCATGTATTTATTTATTTTGACCTCAAATGAATTGGTATTTGAATGAATTGACATATTAATTAACACATTTATGTATTTAAGTCCAATGTTAATTAATTGATGACATAGTGAACTAGAAAAGCACTCTGAGAGCACAGGGTAGCGCCCCCCCCCCTCCCCAAAAAAAAACAAAACAACCTTCTTGGCAGAGGTAATTAATTAATTATCCACTGCAACACATTTTTATTTATTTTACATCAATCAAATCAGTATTTGAATGAATTGATGACATATGTATTAACACATTTTTCCATTTAATTGCAGTGTTAATTAATTGATGACATAGTTAATTATTTAATGATGTATTTACATACTTTTGTCACTTTTAGTCATCCATACTTTGAGCCTGGTGGTCCTTGCCTTAATGCGACACAGCCTTTTACCCAATGGGAGGGGTAAGAGGGAGAAGTCACAAAGTTTAGTTGCTGTTTTTTGGGGTCAAATCCCTAATAAAAATAGTTCCTGATGCCAAACCAGTGAGATGTTAGTGCTGCTCATGAACCAGATTTCCATGAAATGGGAACAGTGGCAACATTTGGGCTGTATTAAAAAAAACACATCTGAAATGTGAATCAGATCCTGTTTTTTTTTTTTTTTTCAGAATATAACACTAAAATGCTGCAGCTGCAATATCTTCATGATCTGTACAAAACCTGGTATTAAACAGACCCCCAATGCTAAATAATTAAAGACCAGAGTATTGATAAACTCTTCCATTATCGCTTTTCCTAACGGTACAAGGGAAATTAAGAAAATTGATTTCCTATACATCACAACTGCAAAAGCATTGACTTGCAGATTTCTCATCAACTCAGTTTCTTACAGAGGCACCCATCTGTGATGAATTTATGCTATTTTACCTCATAAATAGTAAGTATGTACAATTCAATCATTGGCACGCAGCACGTCTTTCACTACATTGAGCGAAAATCCATCAAATACAGGTGAAATGTGCACAGTTTGAGCTTCACATGTGGTTCAGCTGTTGTGTGTCTGTAATTGCTTCCGCCAAGGACGTTATGTTTTTGCCAGTTTGTCTGTCTGTTAGCAAGATTTTCAGTGTAGGTTGGTCATGGGGAGATCTGGAAATGATAAGATTATGGTGGTAATCCGAAGGGGGGGGGGGGTGTCTACCTTCGCAGAGGTCTGCACTCTCTTAGTGCTTTTCTAGTTAGGAATACAACTTGGTCACTTCTGATATGATGCCGATATTGTAGCTTTGAACATTTGTCGATTCTGATCTATTACTTATATGTAGGGTGAAATGTCAGAAAAGGATTGATGAAGTGATGATAGTCAGACAACAGGAGGTCTGAGAAAAATTCATCCATTTATTATTAACCAGTTGGTTATATAAATACATACATCACTATCACAGACCAATACATAGCTTCGTGGTGACAAGTAGTAATGCGTGTCGCCATTTTGAGAGGGGAAAACAACAGCGTAGCAACCACTGCGTGAACCGTCCTGCAAACTGAAGGGTTTTTCTCATCTTTATTTGATTTTTATTTGAGTCCTATTTATATTTTATATTTATATTATCCCGCCCTGACTGAAAAAAGCAACATAAATTAGAGTTTGTTATTAATAGAAATTAGATAGGCCTATATAAACATAGGCCCCTAGAGATGATGAACCAGCATATATAAGGTCATATATATAAGGACCCAAAAGCAGACTGCTAGGAAACGGTTCAAGCTCCTTTTAATGAGCAAACACAAAAATACATGAAACTCAAAAAGATAGCAATGCTGCAGAACAGGAGACCAGGTCCACCGAGGCGGGTCCGAAGCAGGACCGGAGCTGACGAGTAGCCGATGACGTGGGCGGACTAACTAGAATGAGAGGCCCAACTAGACAAGGACTTAAATAGAGAGAGATAATGAGGGACAAATAGGAAACAATAAGGAATAAAAAGGGCAAAGGTGACAGAAGAGGGATGTCGACAGCATATATGTGTAATAACACACCATCATGTATGTTAAAAACATCAACTAACCAGCAGTTTTGTCATTAGTTTTATGATTCATCTTATTAAAGTGTGTAAGATTTAGCACATTTAATGTCTGAAGCAGATACGTTCAGCAGTGGAATCTCAAAAAAAAAAATGTCGAGTAGTGTTATGGGAGTGCTTTTATCAGAAATATAATAAAGTCTGATACTCATTTTTTGGCTTTAATTGAACTGATATCTGACATCAACATCAACCGTACCTGTAATGTATGCTAGCAGCCTTGAGCTAAAATGGTAATGATTAGAAATGATCATTGTCCAGCTAATTGTTTGGGTATTTGAACTGAAATGATCAGAGCGACATGTGATCTGTGGCGACTAATGTGGGAGAACAAGTTCAACCAGAAAATCTTCTTCCTCCCATTGTGATGAAGCAGTTGTAGTGTAAGAGGATACGTCATCCATCAGACTCTACATTAGTTTTTGACACACTGATGGTTTCTTTGTTTTTTCTTGAGCTGATGGAGAGCTTTATCTGTTTTGGTCTCTGTCATTTGTAGAGTGTAACATATGTTCAAGATCTTGAAGCTGCAGGGGATCGAAACTGTTAAGATATTAAAATGTTGCTTTCAGTGGTATATTTCATAGGGATGCGTGGGAAAATTATTGTAATTTCCAGTTGATGCTGCACATATTTCACACGAGCATCATCACAAGATCAGTGGGTATTACTGATTTAGTGAAAAACAAGATGTTGGACATTACTATGAAAGAATATTATTGATCTTATATGTTAATTAAATGTGCAACAAATTAAAAAAAAATTAAAAATAAGGTAATTCTGTTAACATGAATTGTAACCATAACGAAAAATAAATAAAAGGAAGAGAATTTCAATGAAACCAATTCTTATGCTGGAAAAAAAGCGAGGTGTGTACCAAACTGTGATTTTTGTGTACCGTTACACCCCGAGTAATTATCATTTGTTTGATTTAAGCAGAAAAATCTTGAATTAAGCAAAAATGGAACAAGTGAAAATGATGTTGGTAAGTCTAAAAATAAGAAAAGTTACTCTTTTGGTGATTGTCTTATTTTAAGTGTGATCAGATATTTAGACTAGAAATGAGGAAATTTGGAATTTTGCAGTGTACACATAACCTGTGTCTATATACTTAGAGCAGCTGCTCATAATGCACAACCTTGTTCTAAGACTTGAATTAAATTCAAAGCATAAAAGCATTTGTGATTTGATTCACACATCTTTTTGTTCATGCCAAAAAGCATCAGTCTAGCCTTCAAGTGCACCCTGGCCTTCAGCCACTTGGTTCTTTGGTGAGTCAATAGGATTACTGTTGAGTTTTTAGTAGATAATCATTTAGTTCACCAGTTTTATAGTTTATCCTATTACATGCAGCCATAATGCAGTGTGTTTTGTCTCCTAGTCCTGAGTAAAAGGTCTGTTGGTAGAAAAGTGATGCCAATGCATGTCCCTGTGGAAGCTAGTGGAGACAAAGAAAGAGGAAGAAGATCTAATATGGCACTAGGTGTGATTATGATTGTTTTTTTTGTGTGACTTTATACTTGTAAAGTATAAAGTCTATCTGTCTGTCTGTCTGTCTGTCTGTCGGTCGGTCGGTCGGTCGGTCGGTCGGTCTGTCTTACCAAGTGTGACTTTGATAGCACTTCCCAAGTGCATTTGTCTCTACATTATTGATTTATCCTGTCTCTTGGGTGTCTTAACTCTTCCTTTATTTGTTTATATATATATATATATTTGACCCTCCAGCACAAAACCATCCATACTCAAATGTGTTATATGTGTCAAAATGATCAAATTTGAAGTTTATGCATAAAATCCAAGTAAAATGTCTGAGTTTTTGTGAAATTCCTACCGTAAGTGTTTCAAATCATGCCTTTTAGGAAGAACAACAACTGACTCCGACAGTAATTAAGTCTAAAACAAAGAAAAATTTGCTCAAAACACAGGTTTCCTTCGCACTCGCATTAAGTATTTCCCCGTCATGTTTATATCGGGATTCCCTCTAGATAACCCTTAACTAGAAATCTATGTAATTATATATTTGAACCAATGGGAGACCTCAGAACAAAGCCTTCTTTAATAAACAAAGTCCCTTGTTGCTAGGGCGATGTTGAAAAATGACCTCTGATTGGTTGAACTACTGTCACACACACATTTTTAATAAGCTTTCAGATAAATATAAATATAATTGTGCTGGAGGGTCACATGAAGAGGATTATCATTCAAACACACACACACACACACACACATATATATATATATATATATATATATATATATATATATATATATATATATATCTATGAATGGTAATCCTCTTCATTTTATAATCCAGACATGTTGGTTTTTCATGAATCTCAGTCTTATTCCAGGTTTTGTGACAGTGGACCCATCATGTCCAATCATGTTACATGCATAACCTGCTCATTTAAACACAAATTAATTGTGAGTGATTTTGTGGACGTACTCATTTTTCTGAAATGCTTTGCTTTGCATATTTAGTTTGATTCCCCAAATGTACATGTGAAATAATAAGATATTTGTCAGTGTACACTTTTTGGTGTTCTTTTTACCATATTACATACAGTATGTACATTTTTAAGCATGCATCAAATAAAAATCTGTTTTATCTGAAAACTACTTTGTTTTCCGCCAGTAAATGTTTATTTTTAAAATAAACCCCAAGTTCTTCCAAAGTTGCTTCATAACATTAGTTTACATTTACACATGTTTGATTAATGAATATAAGAGGATACTTTTTGTTATACTAATGTAGTTTCAAATCACAAATGCTGCCAACTTTATTCCAACTGATTACTCACAAATCCCAAAGTTTTGGCCCACATATTTTTAATGCAGTGTGATGTCTGGATCACAAAAGCTATGAGTAGTGTTATTTCACCTCACATGTGTCATGAACAGAGCAGCATATCTGATGGAATTCACTGACTCCATACCGTACTTGTAATATGAGTTGTGAATATGGAGCATATTCATTTTAGTGATTTCACTAGAGGAATGTCAGAAGGTGGGGTTAGGTCCCAGCTGTTCTCTTCAAAGTTTCATCGTTGCTTCGGTTTTGGCGAGTGGCCTAGTTGGCAGCACTTCACTGGCGGAAACAGGATCCAGGGAACTGACCCAGCATGCCTTCTTCTCCCCATTTTCACATTCACAGAGCAGTCTCCAAATTAGAGCTTGCAGTTTGAATCCAGAACTGATTTTAAAGGCCACCGTCTGTACCGGAGAACCCCCATCCCATATGGCTGAATGCCATTTTTTGCTATGAATATACATTTCACATCATATTTTAAGAGTGAATCTAACCCCAATGATAGGGGAGAACAGACTGCACTACTTTGTATATGTCAAGAACTCTTAAAAATGCATTACACTGTGGTTCGTGAAATCCTTACTCCCACAAGCCATCATATTGTACAAAAAAAAAATCATCACAAATTCTATTTCTGTTCTATACTAGGGCAGTTTTTCTTAAGTTTTTTTCAAGTCGACTTATCTGTCAAAGTCGGAGTCGACGTGTCATGATGACGTCATCACATTGTCATCTGAAGAACAACACAGAGCTAAAAAAAAAAAAAAAACAACAAAAAAAAACACATGGACATGTCTGTCCAACAATGACAAACTTATATTAAAGTTCACTGCAATATAACAATGTCCACTGATAAGACACGAGCATCAACATTTTAACCCCAACAAAACAAAGGCTAATGTTAGCAACGAGTTTTCTGTTAAATTCAACTGAACATCAGTCGGATGAACATATGTCCACATTTTGTCTGGACCCACGGCTTTAAAACTGGACTGTCCAGACATCTGTCACGGGTCCTCACCAAAAAGTTTACGGCAGCAGCCAAGACGCACACCTCACTGTCCACATCATGTTTGGAAAAAAGGAACGTGTTGTCTGCACTGCTGCTTACTCAGATTAGCTAACGGATGCTGCTTATATCACATAGATTAGCTAGCGAATGCCTCTTCAAATGGCCAAGCCTTTTATTTTTTCAGAAACACTGTACTCTCAATAACGTTTAACAGCTTTGATGGAGGATCACCAAATTCACACCACGCATGCCTGCATAAGTTTGATGATGACTCGTACTTTTTAGTTTAGTTTAGTTTATTTCAGTCATATATTCGCTTCAAAGCAGCAAAAGAAAAGAACAATACAGAATTTGACTGAAAAAGGCTCAGGACTACTATGCATCTTAGGCTACACAATTCATGATACCAAGTGGGTAGAGAAAAAAGAAACAAAAAATACATAAATATATATACACTTACATACATTCTCATGCACATACATGACTCTATTCCCTTTTTTTCCCTCAATACAACACGTGTTTTTTGTCATTTGTGCGATGGTGTACACAAGGCGTTCAGACCAACAGCAGGCTATTAATTATTACAAAAATAAATGAAAAAAAAACACATGTATCTGCTCTTCCATGTTTCTAAATTAAATAAAAGCAAAACAGGAAGTCCGTCCGGTAGCATAGTTACTGTCCAATCAGAACCCTCTGTATCCCCAGCTCTTAAAGCCCAATTGGAGCAAAATACATCTGTTTTCCATGGAAACCTTTATTCGGAATTAACATGTCTATGTAAACACAAAGGAAATAGCTTTAATTTTGAATTATTTTATTCAGATTAAATAGTTCTGAATGAAAATAAACGTCATGTAGATGTAGCCAGCGTGTCTATTCACAATCATGGAAGTGTTCAACATGGGAGGTTTTCTACCACTCTTGCCATCACAGCATCCTGCCACAGTACCCTCACCGACACTTTGCGTTGTTGATGTAATGTGGATTTTATGTTTGCATATAAAATGTTGATTATGGGGGATTAGCTCACAGCAGAATGATCACTGCAACTCAGATACATTGAGAGCTTCCTTGAACAGTAGAACCCCTTCTACTAAATATAACCATTTACTATAAATGGTCAGTTTCTTGATGTAAGTGCCTCGATATGAATGAATATTTCGTTTTTCTTCCAGCTCGTTCTACTGCTTCTTCCAAGATGAGTCTATCTATACAAGTCTTTCCATGCTGGAGGACAGGCTTGCACTCATCAATAATAGAAACACATGCAGGAAATGGAAGAAAATGTATGACCCTTCAGAACAGCTTAAAAGAGACAGGGTGATTCAGGGTCACGTCCGATGATGGAGATGTTGACCTGCTCAGTGAACGTGTGCATGTGTGAATTCTAGCATTTGTGATGTGGCAGAAGTTCAAAGTGAGGGAGACCAAAGCTTTACCAGGAGCAGTGCTAAATAATTTCTACCCACTTTTATTCATGCTTTGAATTGAGTCGATCCTCTGGAAAACCTGCACTCAAATGAAATCAATCTTTCATGTACCAGATCACAACATCAGGCCAAAATTCAACCTTAGTTTGACTTTTGTTTCACATTTGGACTCGGTGTAGTTAACAACACCCTGTCATGAGGAAGAGAGAGAGGCCTTGAAAACTGAATATAAACACACGTTACCATGGTACCGCAGACTGAAATCTTATTAACTGAGTCTTAGAAATGGACATTGAAGGGGTTTTTTTTCTTGTTTTTTTAAGCTGTATTTATCCAACCTAAGGTTATCACTGCATTCACTTGTATTGTGTTGACTTGTGACACTTATACCGGGTGTGAATAGATGCTACATTTGGGGCTTATATCAAAATGATAAGGTTTGGTACCAAAATAGTTGTTTAAAGTAAGTGTTACCAGGTACAACAAACCCTGACTCCTGCAGGGTTTGTTGCTTATTCTGGCATTGATCCAACTGTTGTCATCATGTCTATGCATGTGCCGATGTCAGAATATCAATTCTCTCTCTCTCTCTTTCTCCTCACTCTCTCTCTCTCTCTCTCTCTATCGGTCTCCCCTCCTGTCTCTTTCTCTCTCTCTCTCTCTCTCTGTCTGTCAAGTCTGAAGCAAATTGAAATAAAATTTAAAAAAATTATAGATGAATGAAATTTCACCCATTATAAGGAAATGTGGAAAAAAATGTAAATGTATAGAAAAATAACTTTGACCTGCTTTTCCCAAAATGTAATTAGATCTATTCTTTCACTGGCAATATATAAACCTAATTTGGTTTGAATTAAACCAATAGTTTTGATGCTACAGTGTTAACAGTAAAATTAACAAACCAAAAATAATAATTTATATATATATATATATATATATATATATATAAGCACACACAAATATTATGGTTACATTTCAGCTACAGAAAACAGACTGTGGACACTTATAGGAACCATTATCCACTTCTCTATTGACTTTTAATTAAAGACATTGGATTGAGTAAACCCTAAGGTATGAATAATTTTGACCTTAATGATTTTTGGAAATTGATCTGGAGTTTTTTTTTCTCCAAATATAATTTGTTGTTGTTCCTTCACTTGTGTATCACATATAAATCACAAACTTGAAGAAACAATTTTTTTTTTATCCCAAAAACAAAAAGTCATGAAAAATAGCAATACTTTTGAGGGTTGTCTATATATTATCATTAACAATTTATCATTGGTTAAACTATTGCTGCCAGACGATACTGGAATTCCATAAACGTCCTGTTACATTTGACATAAAGGTATATAGTATGATCCCTGTATGATGCTCTGTGTCCATATGATGCCAGCAACTAATGGACTGGTGAGTGCTTTCTATGTGAATTTATATGTACATTCATGTTCAATGTACTGTATAAGTCCCCTAAAATTTTCATGAAGGCCGGTCGCTGGAACCCCCGACATCAACCATTCTCATCCACCACCACCATCCACTGCATCACACTGAGGGAACAAAACATGCATTTGCCCTTAACACAAGAGTTAATTCAAATGTATGTAAAAGGAAAAGAAAAAAAAAACATTTTCTCACTAGAAGGTCAACTTTACTGTGTAGGGTTTTGGGAAAATATATTTCCGTCTGTTATTCATGATTATTTATTTATATATTTATTGCACTCCTTGTACTATTTATACTCCTTGCATTCTCAGAATAGACGCGTTACTTTTTCAAAGTAAATAGATGTGACTGTGTGAAAAACACGTGTCTTCAAAGGGAAAATAAGTGGAGGAGAGGACATTTATTTAACTATTATCTCACAATTTAGAGTTTTTATCTCATAATGTTGACTTTTAACTTGACAATTTAAAAATTTTATCTTTAAATTATGCATTTTTTTATTTCTAACTTTTTTTTTTTTCAATCTCATAATGACTTTTTATCTCAATTGTGCCTTTTCTTTCATTTTTCCTACATTTCCTGTCCATACCCACAAAACTGAATAACTGTGACCTGATCAAACACAATTTCAACACAGTAACTCACTTTTAAAGGGTTTAATTTTGATAATTTTCTGATTTTTCTTGGTTAAATAACTATTATTGCATTCATGAAAAAACAAATTCTTTTTACTTTTGTACTTAAGTAGAGGAGTTGAATCAGTACTTCTACTTTGATCAGAGTATTTTTTCATATAAGTATCTGTACTTCTACTTAGTACAGAATATCAGTACTTTTAACAGCTCTGGTACATGACACATGTACTCACAATTAGCCAATTTTTAATATTTGAACTTCATGTTCTAAGACCTAGCTCAACAAATACCCTTCGAACAGAACATTAAGAAACACATAACATCTGCATCATTAATTATACTCATAGTCTGTGACCGATAAAGTTACTGTTAGGGAGGAAGTGGTGACTAATCTCTTCCATTCCCATAGAAAAATTACCATAGCAACTAGGTGAAAAATGTAATTCTTGCTGTGTGGAAATGCCACGGATGCTTCTACTTGACTCCGATAACTCAATTAACCCGGTAAAACCACGATCCAACATTTTGGCTTGGTGACAAAACAACTCAGTCTGTTCTCAAGCGGTGAAGAAAGGTCATGACGCTGCCTACACTGATGTCTGTTACAGTCATATTTGATTTGATTTTCCATATTTTCCTTGAATTTGTGGCAGGTCTGAAGCTGTAAAAGAAAAGGCAAAAAAGGAAGCTGAACAGACAAAAATAGTAAATGTGTTCAAATGCATTGATATACAAAGAAACATATATTTTAATATCACATAAAATATATTTTCTGCATCAAAAAGGTTCTATTTTTACTTTAATCTTTAATCAAACTACAACATGTATTTTTCTGTGAGAGGGGTGAGTATGTTTTCTGTAATGAGGCCTAGAGGAAATGTTGAATACAACCTTCAAACACAAATATTTTAGGATTTGGGACATGGGATAACCAACCATCTTGAACCATGAGTCCCGGTAAAATCGAGTATTATATATGAGGTCACACCCTTCCACTTCCGGTCCATTGGAACGAGTCAAGCTAAATTCAGATTCCGTTTGACAAGTGCTCTGAAATTCACATATGATATTAATAAGAAATATTTGATGTGTCATAGGCAGACCACCTGTTTTTGATGGGAAGCAAATATGACATTAGGTTTTATGTGGGCTTAGTAAGAGACTACAATGCATCACATTTGTGACGTCACACTCCGCTCAGCTGTGGTGACGTCACATGTGCGCCAGGCCTGGAATACAAATTATTAATGAGTTTTACTCGCAAATGAATCAGCTGTTGGTTAACAGAAGCAGTTGAAACACAATAATTATAATTTATTATGAGGTACAACATGTGTGTGATTCAGGGCACATGACAACCAGATATCATTTTAGCATTTAATTTCCCATTAAATATCCCATGAGTATTCCCCCCCATGAGCCTTAAACTCCCAATAAGATGGAGTTATTTTAACTGACAGTTAAAATAAGCAGCTATGAGTTTCATTTTGAAGAAGAAAACTTGATGATGCCATAATACAGGTACATATAAACAATGAGTTTTGTATTCAGTGAGCGATATAGTCAGTGGAGACAGCATTGATTTGTTGGTGGTGTGTTCAGGTACACCACTTTACCCTGCAGTTAAAAGTTCGAAAGATCAATACTATATAGAAACTACGAACATACATACATACAGTAGGTTTTATGAAACAGTATGCATTTTGTGTTTTTTGTTTTTCCATCCCTGTTCATCACAAACAGAGAAATAGAGCAGATTGTGCCTCAAGTTCCCTTCCAGCTTCTGTTGCATTGCTTTGTGTAAACATCAACTTTTTGGTAACTGACAATTTTGTTCATATTTCATCTAATTTTCATTTTAGATTTGTCAGTAAAAAACCCTCCTTACCTTTGAATTGTTGCCTCACTTCTAAGTTCTAATCACACGAAGAGTACAGGTTCAAATTACAATTAAGATTGAATGGTCTGCACAGTGGAACTGTTATGTTGATTAATCTGTTAAAAAAACATTTAGGTGATAATTAAAGAGTCTTGAAGAAACACCATGAGATTAAGAAATATGGAGTTATGTGGCCTCATCAGTTCAGTTTATACAGACCAATTTAATCTCATGTGAGTCAGATCAGTAAAATACAATCATACTAACCTATACATTTTCACAACTCCACATTTTTCTCTTGGTAAATGTAAATATTTCCATGTCATTTTACTGTATTTACATTAAAACAAAACATCACTGAACAAAAAAAAAAGAATAACTTGAATAAATATGAACATTTTGAAATGTCTGTTATTAAATGTTTTGTATATTCGTTGATTCATCGTGACCTGTGAGTTGTAATTAACATGGAAATGATAAACTGATATCTATTATTGTTAAAATTGCACTTATATTCTTGCAAAATTTTAATTTGTTCATGATATTCACATTGTTTTACAGGTAGATGTAAACATTTTTATTGCAAAATTCTACCTTTTTTTTTTTTTTTTTTTTGTTTTGCTCTGAAACATACAGGAAACTTTGAAGTTGCCATTATTTAGGCCAGAGGTCTGAACTCTCTCTCTCTTTCTCTCGTAATTACTGAAACCTATCTTATGGTAGTGGCAACTCTCTCAGTACTATCCGCATAAGGAGCCATAGACAACAGGTCCATCCGTCTGTCCATGGGAGTGGATCTCTTCTTCACTGTGGTTCTCCTCAGGATTTCTTAATTTTTTCCCACTGGGTTTTTGGAGTTTTTTTCTTGCTGAGAAGGAAGGTCTAAGGACAGGGGATGCCTGGGACTTCATCTATTTCTGCGGTTGATTGTTCTCTCCTGTAAAGTGCAGTGAGGCGACATTGTTGTGATTTGGGGCTCTATAAATAAAATCGAATTGAATTTGAAGATGAAAATGCAAAAAATTCTACCGTCAGGGCTGGGGAAGTCATTTTAGTTCAGGTTCCACTTTCAGACCAATATGGAAAATAATACAGTAAAATAACACTATAATAACCTACACAAAATATGTCTATATTTTCTTCAGTTGATACAAAAAAAAAAAGACATTATGCCTATACATGACAACTTCAAATAGGTGTCTTTGTACAAGACATAACATTAACTTATGAAAATATTTATATTTTACAAAGTATCCTGTGACAATAAAATGTGAACAACTTGAACTGGCAATTTTAGGCAATTTTTTTTACAATTCCCTGCTTGTTACTTTTTAGTTGAGGCAAAATAGTTTTTCATGTTACACACTATGTCATAAACTGGCGTTCTATAAATAAAAAAAACAAAAAAAATGACTTTGACACCTCTGTTCTAAAGCATTTTATACTCCTTCCTGCGACATCTGATCTGCAGCGCTCACACTGACACATACGGAGAGAAGTCTGTTAACATTTACAATAGCCCCTCTAACTCCAGTCCTGCAACTATAAAATTGTCAGAAGCCCGACTATTGTTGTTCACCCGCCTGTCAGTCAGACATCAGATAAAAGCCGTAGACATTTCCTTCTCCCTGCCAGACCTTGCCCTTGACCTTCATAGCGCCACAGAAACCCCTCCAGTCAAGGGATGCAATATTCTCTATAGGTGCATATCAATTGCCAAGACTCCCACCCTGAGCCGCCTCACCTGCAAACTACAAAGACAGAGCATTTTCATTCACAGGTCTCGGATGCAGTGGCCTTAGTATCCATGGCTCCTGGGCACTTGTGCGCACAGATGACCCCTCAGCTCAGTGGTGGGAGCATTTCAAAGACCGGCACAGACCGATACATCTCTCAAACCACTCACGTATACAGCACACGTGCATTAGGAAAAGCGGCCGAGCAGGTTCCAGTCACACAGGCTCTTCTCAAGACGTTGCGGTAGTGGAATAATTACCCAAATTATAAATGGCGCTGACAGTTTTAGTCAAACACTTTCTCTTTGTTGATACTCACTAATGATGATTTATGATCATAGACTCTTAATGCACACGGAGTGATTCATCACAGCCCTAAAAGCTGCAAGACTCACCAACTCACATTATCTGATTAATATTTTATAACAGTAATTAGGGCAGCATGGGCTCATTAGACAGCCGAGACTTAACCCTGCTGCGATACAGAAAGTACATGTCCTACAGATGATGCCCACTAAACGATAATTTAGTTTGTTATAACCTGCCTCTTTTAGTCTTGACTTTATACGAACATTCTACTAATGAAAGCAGTGGCAGCTGCATCTCACTGTAATTTCACTATAATAGGAGGTGGGATACTTTGAATCAAGACAGCATCTACAATACGTCAATGTAACTGTGCTCAACTTTTAACTGACTGGATAATTTATCATCAAAACGGTTAATAATGCGTGAGTAAAATGGTAATTATACCCAGGTGGAGCGAGTTTTTTGAAGCATTATTAGTGGAAAAGTGTCCTACAATCCTTTTTCATTTCTGCAATTCTTAGTTTCGCTGCAAAATACTGACATTGTAATTTTTTTTTTTAACCCCTTGTGATATGAAAAAAAATAGACCGTAAACAGATGTACAAGAGTAACATGGAATTAATATTTTAAACATGTAGATATAACATTGTAAATACATACGTGGTGTCCCATAAGTCTCCATACATAGGAAATACATACATAAAAACTATAGAACTAGAACTATATATGAATGGAATGTATTATGCCTCCTATGTATGGAGATTTATGGGATACCCCATAGATTTAACATTTAATAAAGCTAATTAATTTTATTCATTCATTTGCAGTTTTCTACAATCAACAACTGAGGTAGCTATTTTTAAATCTCAGTTAAAAACATATTTATTTAGGTGAGCGTTTGACATGTAGTCAACTGTTCATGTCTCTTTTATGCTTTTATGTTGTTGTTTTAGTTTTATAACTTGTTCTATTTTTTGTTTTTATCTTGGTTTTCTCAGTGTTACTTGTTTTTATAGTTTTTTTTACCTTGTGTACCTTTTTGATGTTGTAAAGACGTTATCACAATTAAAATTAAAACTGCAAGCACTCTCAAAGGCCTTCGCCTCTCCTCGCAACCACAGTCCCCACGTGACATCCCACGACAGCCAACGGCAACCCGACATCATATTGTGGGCTGGATGCGATATTCTGTCAGAAATGCTCCCTTTTGTATAAATATGTAGGCGGCACCATAGAGTGACTTATTTGAAATGTTGTATGGGTGTAGAACACTGAGACTGACAACTGAGTCAAATTTCAGCCAAATCTGTGTTTGTATGTCCGAACTACAGCCATTTAAGTAAAAGTACATATCTAGGGGGCGCTATAGTACAAAATCTGAATGTCTTTACCTAATGGATGTAGACCCGGGAGATAGATGTCTGTGTCAAATTTCAGCCAAATCATTGTTCGTATGTCTGAGCTGAAGCAATTTATGTTGTGGTAATTTTTCCAAAAAACGTCGTAACACAAATATTTTTTCCCAAAAATTTGGATACATTTTGATGTCCCACTTGTCTAGATTTTGAGCTCATTTAGCCCAACAGCCAAGGAGGAGTTTAAGTTTGAAAGTTCAATCCAAGATGGTGAACTTCCTGTTGGTTTATGGGCGTGGCCATCCCAAGTTTTTTTGTTCATCATCATATGATAAACATGTGTACCAAGTTTTATAGCTCTAACTTCACTAGGACGTGATCTGGCCTAATACAATATATTTAAAATTTTCTAGGTGGTGCTATAGACACCTTTCTTTACGGACTTTTAAGTAACTATACATGCTCACAATGTTTCACATTTCTGAAGTGTGTGCAAAATTTGGTGAGTTTTCGTGCATGTTCAGGGGTCAAATTTGAGCTCAAAAAGCAGATGTCATTGCGATCACAGCGGACTCAATACGCCTTGCACCAGACATTGTCTACGGCAAAGGCCTAATGAACACTAAGGGTAACAAATTTAATTCAATATAAAGCATGTAAATTGAATCTAGGTAATTAAATATGGGAAAATGCATCATTTACAGCAAAAAAAATGCAAAATACAGGAGGTAATATTATAATATATGGTGATCAATTACTGGAGAAAAAAATCATTTGGAAACTGCTACAAATTGGCGCTGGTTCTTTAGTAGTTAAGTGCCAGTAACGCCTCAAGATATTGTATATTTAAATGAGGAAGCATCTCATATTTTTCCTTCTGCCATCAGTGTTTCCTGTTGCAAAACATAGCAGTGACTATTGATGTTAAACATACAGTACTAACCTATACAGAATACTGATTTTATTTTTAGCAAACAACACAGGAACCGCTACTGTGCTATAGCATTTGAGGTATTTTATTCTGAGGATTAAACACATTCAGCAGATTGTAATTGTGTAACAGGAGGCACATGTGGCTCCCATATACAGTACATCCACCCCCTCAAAACTAATTGCGCATACTTGCATACATTGTACATCCTGCGCTTTAATCTTGTTCATTGGCCATAATTATCACTTGTGCGCAGCATTTTGAGGCGCTAAAGCAGGACGACATGATGAGGATGTTCTCTTTTATTCCTTCACTTCCCTGGTTTTTATGGCCTAATTAAGACAGTCCCGGGGGAGATCCCTCTGTGCTGGCACACAGGAGAGACAAAGAGAAGAGAAGGAATGAGGAGGAAGAATGAAGCATACAGGGCACAGGCAGATTTGTGGGAGGGGAGTCGAAGCAAGATGCACAGAAGCAGACCATGGATATGTGAGAAACCCACAGAGAAATATTGGTGGAAAGCAGGATATATATCGAGTGGACGTTACAGTACCTTGGTTCTCTCGCTGGTGTTCTGTTGATTAAAGCATTTTAGATCAGCACATGAAAGGGGTCGACAGGGGAGGAACCTCAGCAGGACAAAACATCTTCTTACCCTTTTCAGATTTACTGGTTTGGGATGAAAGACGTGCACATCTTCCTGTATGCTCTAGTTTTAACTAGGGCTGTCACATTTTTAATCTGATTAATCACAAGGTGGTTTTGGATTAATTTCAATGTCATCTAAACCTGCTTTATCATCGCTAGGGTCATGGGGGTCACTGGCTGCCTTATCCAGCTACAATGGGTGAATGGGTGTGTGAGTCTCCAGTTCATCTCAGGGCTGAACATATATAAACAAACAATCACTCTCACATTCACACCTATGGGTAATTTAGATTCACCAATTAACCTATCAGTGCATGTGTTTGGATGGTGGGAGGAAACTGGGGTACCTGGAGAAAACCCATGAAGACACGAGAACATGTAAACTCCACACAGAAAGGTCTGGTGTGGGATTCGAACCAGGGACCTTCTTGCTGTGAGGCATGAGACAATTTTCTTTCTGAATATTGAAACTAAACCATCCTTTCACAACACATCATCACTGACGTATCAGGGGTTAAAGGGTTAAGATAATTAGGTTAAGTTAAATTATAAAGTGCAGTTTCAGGCCAAGCACAAGGGGAAAAAAGACAAAGGAATCACTCAATTCTGAGGAGAAGTTCTGGAATCACCCAGTAAATTTCCATTCCCAAAACGAACACCTGCATCAACTACTCATTAATCTGCAGTTAAACGGGAGTGATCACATCTTGGAGAGCTGTTGCACTGTTGAGCTTAATTTTGTAATAAACGTCCAAAATGTAACAACTTTTTCATTTTGTAATAAACTGCCCCAAAGCATTTTGGAATACATTTTGCTGCATTATGTAATATGTTATTCCATTTTGCAGCATCAGGGTGCTTTGGTGGTGTGGCATTAAAACTCAAAAAAGCTGTTTATGTCTTGGCTGGTAATTAGACATATTAGACATATGGGCAATTTGAAATTTCAGATGTATTTTGGAAATGTATTCCAAAATTCATTGGGGGAGTTTATTACATTTATTACATTTATATATATATATATATATATATATATATATATATATATATATATATATATATATATATATATATATATATATATAAAATATTTGACTATCAATATTCTCTTCTTATTCACCTCGCAGTGAATGGGTTAAGTATTCCCAAACCAGAGTGAGCAAAACCACATTTACTATGCTTTATTTTTTTAATTCTAAATGATGTATTCGGCATAAAATAATTTGTAAACCAGACTCTGAAGCCAATTTACAGACACCCAACAGAATCCTACCATCGTGTTTGGTGAAGGAAGAGATGGTTAAAAGTGCTTGCACATAACTAACAAAACAAAATAAAACAAAAAAGTGTTTCCTATTGCTGGGAAAATGCACTACATCAACCAATCAGATATTTGGCACCTTGTGATAATTGATTGTTTTTAGGGAGATATGTAACTTATATAGTTTTCTGACATGTAAAAGTGGTTCATTGAGCATGATGTGACACCAGATGGTTTTATAATAGAGGTATTGCCTGTGTCTTTGCTTAGTTGTGTGTAACATTATTTGCAAAATTTATAATAAAGTTTTAAATGTATATGTTCATTAGAAGCTTCATTCCACGTCATTCCTGAAAAATAGTGAAGAATCAAATTTTTCTACCCTTGCCTTTTTTCAAAAAGCACCTCAAACAAACTCTTTCTTTGGTCTTAGAAGCATTCATTTCAATAATTTTTCAAACTTTTTTTCTCCCCAAACCTCCTTAAGTACAGTAGTTAAGTATTATTCCTTTGTTTGTATACAACACTGCCGGTGATAACAAAGCATCAACCTCATTATACATCAACCATGCCAATGCTGAGCGGGTCACATCCTCTACTCGGTGAGATGTTATTTATCAATAAGCGTGTGAATCTATACAATAGACATGGATTAACTGTGCAGACGCTGAAATTACAGGCTGTAATTTGTGTGCTCATGGGGTCATTTTCTCAGCAGTGTATCTGCTGTCTGGAGTGCACTCATTAAACAGCATGACAACATCTGAAAGTACACATATAATACTGCTGAGGTGATGCTCACAGTTAATACATTGTATGACAAGTGCACACCTGCATGAACTCATTGCTCCTGTCAGCCATAAATGGATGAGGGAACATATCCTCGTCTATTTAAAAGTCAAGAGGGAACATGTTGTGTGCATTTTCCTGTTACATTTCAGTCAATGTAGAACACATTAATAGTTTTGTATGGTGAAACAGAAGGCTAGCCTAACTGTGGTATCCCCATTCATTACATGTATAGGTCTAGTCATGCTTCATAGGCAGGGTAGGGGGGCTAAAAGGTTGTCTTTCTGTCCCTCTGTATGCAATAGGATGGTACTACAACTAAGGTGAGCAGATGCCCCGAAAAATTTGAATTCTAAACTGTTGTCCCAAATCCCGAATGTTGGCTATATGTATCCCGAAAATTAAACGTATACCAAATAACTGACTTGTTATCCCCAGGTCAACATTTTAAATGATTTCAAACGATTTCCTTACTGCAGGCTTGTCCAAACTATTCCACAAAGGGCCGGTGTGGCTGCAGGTTTTTGTTCCAACCAACTAAGAGTACACAGTTTGACCAATCAACTCTCTGAAGACTGACATCAGTTGATTAATTGAGTCAAGTCTGGTGTGTTGCTGCTTGGTTGGAACAAAAACCTGCAGCCACACCGGCCCTTTGTGTAAAGGTTTGGACATGTCTGCCAGCTGAGGCTGCTTACGCACATTCTTTGTCACATTCTAGTTCTATTTGATTGCTATAGTATGCGTGAATAGTGACTGGTGCAAATATTCATTAATAATAGCGATAGATTAATGAAGATTTGAAGAAACGCAGCTTCATTATTTTCCTATTGTATTATTGTTCAACTTCCCACGTATCAACATTCAATAATGTTAGGCCTATTTCAAGGTAACATTTGTATGCGTATTGCGTGCTTGTATTAATGTTTGATTACTATTAGACTATTAAATACTTGAATAACATAACATTCATTTGACAAGCTTGGAAATTCATGTTTTTATTCACCCCCCCTACACACACACACACACACACACAAACATACATCACGATAATGATGCTCAAACAATATATCGTACAGCTCTACTCACAACTAAATCCAGACTACACACACAGAAAAAGGAGAATGTAAAACTATAATATGTCTTGCCTCTGTCCAAGTTGAAAGAGTAAATCTAAAGGTAGATAATCTGACATATTTTCCATGAGTATTGAGAAGAGAATTGCACCCAGGTCATGCCTGAAAGGAAACTAATCACCAGTTGGTAATTGCAGCTGTCAGTCTTACAGTTTACCCTCCTACCGTTCTGAAAATTCCCATTATTGCAAAAAAATGTACATCATTGAGTAACAAAAGCAAATGATTGATACAAAAGCCTCATGTACTCACACATAATTAACTATAACTTAAGTAAATTTCATACATTTTGCCCAGTGACACTAAAAAGCTATTGCACCTTAATGGACCTCAGAGAATAATTTCCTTTTGGCTTCTTCTAATTTGACTTATTCTCCAATTATGTGAGTAATGTGTGCATGCATGTGTTATTTTGCTGCTTAATTAGGTTTGTGTGATTTTCTGTTGGTTGCCTTGCATGTTGTTGTTCTTTCATTTGCTTGTTTGATTATATTTCACTATGCTTAATTCTCCTTTTTTTTTGTCTTGTGTTGCTTTGGTTTGCTCACTGTTCTCTGAGTCTAATGTTTTAGCAACACCCAAAAGTAATAAGCCTGTCTTTTTAAAGCGTTGTGCTAAAATAAACTAAATTGTTTGCAATTAATCACATCGCTTGTCTTATACATATATCCCGACCTACACAGGCTTTTTGTGTACAGGCACTAAAGTGATGCAGGTCCCAAGGCCTTTTCCTTCAGAACTGCTGCACATGTTATATATGACTTGTGGACAGTCTGTGCCAAAAAATAACTTTGTGCAAATGTTTGTTGAGTAATGTACACAATTAAAGACAGTTTCATAATGGCTGTAATCATCATGTAATTACAGGTGTGCAAATGTAAAAGGAAAATGCACTGTATCACAGATGACTGTAAAGTGAATTGAAGTGAATCTCAGAGTCTTAGTTGGAGATACAAACCTGCTCCTGAGACGTATGAAGCAAATGTGGCCAAGGTCAAGGTTACTTTATTAGTCTCTCTAGGGAGAAATGACTGAGTACTGAGAATTTGCTGCATAGACAGTGCAACACATAACACATCAAAGGACTCTTGTGCAAACATTTGCTCCAAACTGCTGTGAAAATCAGCAACATACAACACAGCTACACACATATAGAGGATTCCCACTTGTCATCACGTCATACGGTGCCTTCATTTTGACAGTGCTAATGCGAACTACTGAACCACCAGTATAATTAGTCTTCTCCAGAAACGACAAGAAACCAACAATTCCTGAGCGTTGTTGTACAGTCAGATGTAATCAAAAAACGTGATCAGCTAAGGGAATCGTCTTATATCGTAACCCAAAAGAAACAACACGGAAACTCAAGTGGTTGTCTACAATTAACAGGCAAAACGTTGATTATAGTGTTCCAACGCACTAAATGTGTCTTTGCAATTTTTATTTGCTGCAAAAGAGATTGTCTGGTGAAAAACTAGGGGAAAAAACAGCAACTAGGGGACAAGGCAGGACATAGAAAAAAATCAGAACCAGTAAAAAAAAAAAAGTCAGGCGTGATCCAAAAAGCGCTACTGGTACACAGGCGAAGGTCAAACCAGGTGTCCTGAATCCACTGAGGCGCCAATGGGGATAAGGCAGGTTCATTGTCAGGTGTGTAATCCAGGTCCAGTAACAGGTGACAGATATCATTCAGACAGACAAGCAAAGGGCACACGACAGACAAAAACAAGAGGGAAAAAACAAGTCGAAAACCAGAGAATCCAAGATGTGAAACAGATCGCTGATTTGATGCATGGAAACAAACAAATTTGTGATTAGACCAGACCAAGAGGAGCTTAAAAAGTCCCAACAATAGGTGTAACACTTGAGACAAAATTCAAATGGGGTGGGAGAACAGGAAGTAAAAAGTGAACATAAACTAACATGACAAAATAAAAGCCTATATGCGAACAATGACAGAAAAAAATAGGAAGACAAACTGAAAAGTATGAGACAAGACAATAAAAGGTCTTTTGTTTCATTTAACAAAACATGCAGATTATCTCAGCCAATACGAACGACACAAAATGTCTTAATTTTCATTTTGTAGATCATTGTGATCTGTGTGTTGTAATGCACACATATAAACAATTCAAAGAAGGCATATAATTGTTGAAATTGCACTGATTTTTCTCAAGAAATTTCCGTTGTTCATAGTTGTTCACATTTTTGAGGATAATTTGTAGATGTAAAAAAGTCTTATAACGTAATTTGAATTTTTTTCACGCTGAAGTAGAGATAAAAGTTTGGAGTTGACATTATTTACATATAATATGTTAATATTTTACTGGTCTAACCTACTTCTGATTGTATTGGGCTATACTGTGTGGCCCTGAACTAAAATGAGTTTGACACCCCTGTTGTAATATAATATTTTCTCAGGATCGTGACTACATATATCTATATAGTCCGTGTATTTTTCATTTTGCACAGTGAACCCTGTGTGACTGTCAGTAATTCATGAACGTTACCCGAAGCTTTCCAATCGAGAACAGCGAACAAGTCACCCAGGGCTGAACAAACCCAAACAATTTTCAGTGTAATTGGCTTACACTTGGCAAATGAAGGACTAAAGGTGAGGACAGATAGAGAAAAAGAAGACAGATTATTGAAGCGGGATAAATAGGAACATTATCAGTCAGCATGAAATGGGGTCTTGTTTTGTCTGTCATCTGTCCCTGTTCCTCATTAACTTGCAGGACTGTAATGACCTGTTAACAGCTGGAGATTCTACCTCAGTAGATACACAACTGCGCTGGTCTGCTTCTGCAGTCATACCCAAAATTACAAGTGAATACACTTGCACAGCACATAGAAGAATTACTTGTACAATTACACACCCCTGAAGTAACATTGTAAATGCATCTGAGTAGATTGACTTATTTTCCTGATTGTTTGTCTCCACATTGCGCCTTACTATCATGATTTTAAAAGCACAAGTCACAGGTGTCAAAAATAAGACCCAGTGGCCAAATCTGACCCATCAAAAAGTCCAATATGGCCTGTAGGATTAATAACTAAGAAAATATTAACCAATTCCACAGTAAAAAATAAAATAAGCAAAAACATTTTTTTTTTTTTACAAAAACTGCCAAAGTAATCAGTAAAATGAACAAAAATGAATCTTAAACTAACAAGTTTAGGCACTAACGGAACACAATGGAAGAAAAATAATTAAATAAAGAAACCGAATGTGAAAAAAAACAAAACAAAAATAAGCAACAACATCAAGAGAAACTAATAAACGAAAAATTGCAAAAATAAATAAATGTAGTTAAAAAGAATTACTTGCGTTGTAATTTGCTTCCAATAGTTTGGGCTTATTCTTTTTCTAAATCAGTTGCTTTTCGACACATGTACATCAGGTCTATGAACAAAATTATGAGTAGAAAAACATCCATTTAAAACGCATCAGGTGTTAAAGGGTTAACAGTGTAAAAGTTATTTTAATTATGGTTCTACTTACAGAATAATTATATCTCAATTGGATCAGGCCAGTAAAATATGATCATAATTACTTAGAAACAATGAAAACGTTGTTTTAACATAAAAAAACAGTAAAATGACATGAAAATCTTTATATTAACAAACTATCCATTTACAAAAAATTGGGAATAACCTGAACAAATAAGAGCAACGTGGAATGTCTTAAGACAAGAAAGTAATTAGACTAATATTCTGCCTGTTGATAAGTATTTTGTCTGTTTGTAATTGTAATGTAAGATGTAAAAGATGTAAGTGTGGCAAATGGGGACAAAATCGGATTAAAATTGCACTTGTTTTTATTAAGACCTGTTAGGTTGTTGATGCTATTCACATTTTAAGGGAAACATTTAAGATGTAAACATCATCATAATGTAATTTTACTCTTTATGAATGTACTAGTTTGTTATTGGGTTGAATGTGGCCCCTGAACTAAAATGACTTTGACACCCCTGGTGTAAGTAGTTATATATTTCCATATTTATTACTACATAAGTACTCTGATTTTCTGCACTGAGACAGATTTGGTGATGGCCACTGTTGCTGAGCTTCACCTCAGATAATATCTGAGTGTAGGTATATTCCTTATTTGATGTTTTCTCCTCAACACAGGTACTTGTGTTGGTGCAAACAGCAGCCACTGCAGGTAATACACTGACTTATACACCCATAAATATAAGAAACGTGGGATGATTACAGAAGAGTTCACTTGAAATGTTCATTTTGTATTGATTTTGTCCAGGTGTGGGACTAAAACACATGTTCAAATAAACACTGATCTATAAAAGTACTTATGACTGTTGTATTGGTTTTCTTTCTTATAGAAAATTTTTTTTTTAAATCTTTTTTTCTCCCTTTAGTAAGTATAGTTAAACCTAATTTTGAGCTGCTTTTTTTTTAACTAACACTAATAATTTTTTTTTCTGCATTAACATGTTCATCAATTTTTGCAATTACAGTTATTTAAAGTACTCAAAATCTAGTACAGCTACTGGTGTGAAAAAGTAGAAGTTCTGATTCAATGAATAAAAGTAATGTCTCAATTGTAATACAGTAAATAATACAGATTTTTTTTTTGCTATGGATGAAATAATACTTATTTAAGCAGGAAAAAAACTGAAATGTTTAAAAAATATCCAAAACTATAGCCTTCAGTGTGTAGACAATGTGTTTTATTGGGTTATTTATTGGATATGGTGCACCACGAGACAAAAAGTAAAAATTATGAGATAAAAATTCAACATTATGAGGAAAACAATCAGAATTATGAATTGGCCTGAATGTGGACCATGAACTAATAGGATGTCAGTCTTAGTATAATTTTTGCATTTCATAAATTCATCCAAAGGGCCGGATTGGACCCTGAGGCGGGCCGGATTTGGCCCGCGGGCCGCATGTTTGCCACCTGTGGTGTACAACATAACTCAAAAAGTTAAAAAATTTTGATGAAACTTTCAGGATAGCTTGGGAATCACACAAGGATCAATCCATTACATTTTGGTGAAGATCCGGAAGAGATCCTCTATTCTAGATCACTTTGAAATGTATTCTCCATTTACTACAATGTAAAATTGTAAGTTCATAGCCCTTAAACATATATATTGAAACCCCAACCTCCATCCAAACAATACCTCCTCCCTTCAGTCCTTCAGTGTTCACCATAAACCCCAGTTCCACTGATCTGTACACAAGCATCAGCACCTTCTGTTGATTGAATGGAATTGCATTGCATCGATTTGTCATAGCCATGTCACCATGTACAGTGTTCGAGCTACTGTACATGATTTTCAGCACACAGAAAGAAGCCAATGAACCACGACGAGATATTCTAATGTTCAAACACACCCCACCCAATTTACTCTAAAAGTATTCAGCACATGTGTACACACACTTCAGAGGATTAAATGCCTGAATACTAATTTAGGCACAAGTGAATAGACAGTTAATCAAGAGCTTTTGGGAGTTAAGTTTGCACTTCCAATAGTTTTAGATGTTATTAAAAAAGATAATTGTTCTGGTTGAGGTTTGGATAAACACAGCGTTACCTGAATGCGTGAACGGCGAGTAGAAAAATGGACTTGATAGAGCGATCGAAATTTGAGTCAGATGCTGAGAGGGGTTGTTAGTCAGCAGACTTCTGGGAGGATTTATAAAGCAGAAAAAGCACAAGGAGCCTCCCACATTCAGGCCTCACAAGACAGCATTGGTATGCAGCGACTGGTGGCGACCCAAATTAAAAAGGAATGTATTACACAGGATTTTACACTTGGCCGACCAGGCTGAAGAAAACTCATCAATCCACGGAGTAGGAGATAACTCCAAAGGGGGAGGGGTGGTGGGGGTGGGGGTGGATGAGGAGGGGAACACTTTTACTCAGTTTCTGACTTTCAACATGCAAACAAATCCAGCTGTACACAGGATTTTCCTTTCTTTCTTTAGTTCTGCATTTGTTTGTCTCCGTCTGTGATGCTTGGCAAAATACTGTTCTTTGTACACAATTCAAATACCAGTAGCGTTATAAAGTCCAACCATAGAATTATTACAGCAAACTTTTGTGATATGATCAATGTTTGGCATTTGTACTGCTGGTGTTTTTAAATTGGATAATTAAATCTCTATGTAGTTTACCAATGGACTCTGGTACATGCCTGGGATTGAAAATTCAGTCGAATGCACATGGAACTCACAGAGACTCTACTATAATGGAAGCTGGACAGCTTTTTGGATGGCTACAGCACTTTTTTTTACCCCTGAATATTACTGACAGTAGTCTTTAAATATTTTAAACTCATGGATGTTAGCTTATTAGCCACCTTATTAAAATATGTGGGTATGTATATGGTAATAAGTGGAGAAAACACAGGTATTGCAATTAACCCTCTACCTGAGGACAAGTCATCAGGGAGAGAAATGAAATTATACTAATTAGCCTACCTTAATGTTTATTTCACTTTTTGTATTAATGTGAATTAAAAGAAATGGTTGGGAAGGAACAGGGCTCAGAGCGAGGTTATTTGAGGTAATCTTTGGAGAAACAAAAAGCTCATCATCTTTTTAGGGTCTATATGTAGTGTTTCTTATCCATATATTTAAAAAAAATTATTAACTATAAAAGGTCATTTGAGTGTGTAGAAAAGAAGCTACGAAGTTATGTCAAAGATGCTAAAGTGTTAGACTGTAAATATATGAAGTGAATATGTTGTTGTTGTGGGTGGTGCAGTGGTTGGCACTCATGCTTCACAACAAGAAAGTCCCTGGTCCCAGACCTTTCTGTGTGGAGTTTGCATGTTCTCCTCGTGTCTGTGTGGGTTTTCTCCAGGTACTCCGGTTACCTCCTATCTTCCAAAGACAATAATTGCCCATATGTGTAAATATGAGAGTAATTTTTTTGTCTATATATGTTCAGCCCTGTGGAGACTGAAGACTCATACAGGACATTGGCATAAAATTGTGTATCAACGCTATGGATGTGTCCGTGTTTCTAAAATGTCCATACCAATTAGGGAAAGAAAAGGACATTTTTCCCCTCCTCAATTCTGTCTGGTGGTGGGGACAGCCTTGCTACATTTTTGTAATGAAAATTTTGACTAAATATTGTTGTCAGCAAACCTTTTATCATGTGACAAAAACAAGACGAGACTAGACATAAATCTGATAACTATAATTGAATATATAATGCAATAAAAAACTGACGAAATGTGGCTTAAGAAATAAAAAACTCGGGGGGGAGGGGTTTGGGGGGGGGGGTCTGTCTTGGCGGAGGCTTGCGCTCTGAGTGCTTTTCTAGTTCAGTTTGTTTTCAATAACAACAATAACAACTCCGGCTTGGTACTAATTTTCTAAGGTACGATTTTTAGGACTGCTTACGTGGTAGGCTCAAGGTGCCAAACTGGGGCTTAGCAGCTCATTTTTGCCCAGGGCCGTCCTCATGCGTTAATCTGGCCATGGGCATGATAGATCAGTTAATAGACCAGAAGTCATCATTGAAAGTTTGGATCTAAGCTTCTGAGGTTAAATACTATGTGTTGTAGCTGCTATAAATCAATTTCCTCTGTGTGCCCTGAATTCTACTTCCCATTAATTAAAAAGGATTTGTTGGAATTAATTGGTGGGCCTTGTAAGCTACCTTATCAAATGTAAATTGCTTATTGAAGCAAAGTAATTAAAAGGAAACCTACACCCCAGGAGCTCCATCTGTTGTGTTAAGGACCTCGACAGAGCCAGACAACAGGTTAGGGTGATGCACACTCCAAGATTTTTGAGATGATGTCGACTGAATTAAGCCGGTGGGAGATCAGGAGAGAAACCTCCCCTCGCAGTTCAGCTCCAGGACAGTCTCTTGGCTTCTTGATCTACATAAAGATGCCACAGTAGCAGCTTAATTAGTTGCAGAAATCTCATAGTGTCAATCAACCCTGAGGGACACACGAACAAACAAATGCGTGCACACACAGGCTAGAAGATGGTAATTACACCAGTCACTCTTTATTATGCAGCAGCAGATCACAGTTATTTGTAAAGCTCCAAACACTCAACTTATTCAAATGTAATGTTAAGGGTAAAATATGCCTTGTAATCAGTAAATGAGTGGATGATAAATGGTGATGCCCCACTTTATTCTGACATTTCATTATACATTGCTGCAGTAAGTTTAAAGCTATAATATGAAAGATTTCTGCACTTAAATATTAAAAATACCAAGGACAGAGTTGTACCATTTTCCAAAGGAGGCATTCAAGGTGTCTCATGAATGTTTCTATTTATTGTAGCACTGGCGGCTGAGTGAGGGTGTAACTGTTAAATTAATGATCAACAAGTATTTTATTAAAACCTTGCCTACCCATGAACCCTTGTGAAGCTTATAAATACTATGAAAAGTATTATTTAAAGAAACTTTACTATGCTAAAGCCTCACAGAATCTTTACTTGTATTAAAATCAAGCCTTTAAATGAACATATGACTTCACATTAAATTCTGCTAGTACTTCACAAAGTCAGCAAAGTACCAGTACTAATACGATATGTGTAAAAAAAAATAAAAATAAGATGGTCCACTGGAAAAATCAAAATCTTACCATGTGTATTTTTCTCATTTCTAGTCTAAATATTGAGTCACACTTAAAATAAGACACAATCACCTGAAGAGTATTTTGGGACAATAGATCTTGAAAATATAATTTTCACCTCGGCCAAGGAGGTATTAAATTCGGGTCTGTTTGTCTGTCAGGAGGGTGATGCAAAAAGTTCTGAACAGATTTTGATGAAACTTAATGGAAGAACCCATTAGATTTTGAGCAATGGAGATCAAAGGTCAAGGTCACAGTTAAAGTCAACAGCTAAAACACACACACAAAAAAAATTTATCAAAAAATTAAAATATCTGACAATGGAACAATTATCTTCGTAACAGTTCTTGAAATAAGATTTTTCAGATATGTTGTCTGATATTAAGTTTGTATGTCTTACTGAAATACCTTTATAAATTATCCAGATGCAAAAAAATATTAAATGTCATAAGGGAATAATAATAAGGGGAATAATAATGTGTTTTATGGATCAGCTCTACAAAGACACTTCACATAGAAGCAAAAACTTGTTCAAATTTTCAGTAGAAATTTGTGACCCGCCACCACAAAATCAGGCATAAGTTGCGCTGAGCCGTTCAGAGCTACAGCCAAATTTAGGCTGGAAGGCGATTTCTTATTTGTGTTTACATTTTATCAAAAAACAGTACCTTAACACCTCTATGTTCAGTTCCTGTGGTCATTACATTGAAATCCAATCAATAAAGGTGTTTATTGAGTCAATTATTTAAGCGGCGACAAAAGTTCAGGGATTGCTGAGCAAAGACAAAGCCGACTTCCACCTCTTTTCGCCGAACAAACCGATCTCCGTTCCGTGGGTAAACACCCAAGTGTTCGGTACGAGGTAAAAGCCTATATTGAATGCTCTGTCCAATGGCATAAGCCAAGTGATTGTAATACGTCGCACTTCTGTCCTATTATTATAATATATAAAACTTCTGTGACATGTCCATCAGAGTGTCCTTTAACATCTGTGAAATATTTGTGTCAATCGGATACAAATTATTATGCGTTGCTAAGGACTTCCTACCCCAAAACAGTCCAAAACTTTGACGAACAATATCTAAAAAAATGCAAATTGCAAAATATGTCCAAATGTGGATATTAAAATGACCATAACTTTGGTTCTACTTGTGATAGAAACATAATTTTTTCGCCATCTTAAACCTTAGTTTCCACTCTACCAAGCTACACAGATAACTCAGTTTTGATTTCCAGACACATATGCCTGGTTTCGTGGTGGTGGGTCACATTTCAGGTTGTTCACATTTGTTTAGGTTATTCACATTTTATTGTTACAGGATAGTTTGTAAATGTAAATATTTTTTAGAATTTAATATTTTTTGCAGTAAAATGATGGCAAAAATTTTAAGTTGTCATCATTTATAGTCAAATAAAAAACTGAGAAGACAATATTTAGTCATATAATAGAGTATCATGCTCTTCATCTCACAGGCCATATTGGAACCGCATTTGGCTCCGGGCCGGTTGTTTGAGACCCCTGCCCTACAAGACTATGTGCCTTTTTAAAAAGTATTACATTTTGAAAAGCTATATTCCAGATCTTGAAAAGTCTTGAATTTTGTGTGAAGGCTGTAACAGTTTCTCTCATAGTTGAATTTTAGAGTATGTTAAGATTTTTAAGACCTGTGCAAGTTCCCTTGATAAAATGGAAACCATCATGAATCTGTTGTGGAAACTGGAGACGTACTTGATATAAATCTCCAAATATACACCAAAAAAAAAATAAAAATTAGTAGAGTAATTTAAATCCTGACTAGTGTATGTTCGGTATGAACCTATGCATGTGGCATCAGCTGTGCAGTATATGTTTTATAGCCAGACATAGAGGCTGGAACTCAATGATGTACTTGTGCATGACACGATTGTATAAAACTGTATCCATATCAGACGTTTCATAAGATGCAGTGACCAGTTAACACCGGCTCACTGTCCGTCCTTTATTAAAGCTGATGCAGCTTGAATATTATGTGCATATTTAACTACTAAGAAGCAAATGCTCACTTAGTTTATGATTCCGAATAATGAATTATGTACTCCAGTGTGAGTTTGACTTTAAAAAGACGAGAACACAAGGTCAAAGAAATTTAATTAAAAATACGAGCATGTGTCTGACAATTATTCAACGATTCCAATGATCATGACTCATTTGTTATCCTTGCAGTTGCAGTCTTCATTTATCAAGTCCTCATTCCGACTGTAAAAGTAGAAATTCAACCCCCACCACCATGATGACAGAAAGAATATAATGTTGTTTCATAAAACCTGCCACTGGCCCCGTATATTTATTCAGTCATACTTGTATTGCCTTTTTCACCCCTTCAGCATTGTTAGAAAGTCTTAAACGAGGACTTTTGACAGCCTTTCTCATGGGACATGCAAATTAGAATGTATGCCGTAGTATAATATACTCCACCTTGACCAAGAAAACGCAAGATTAATAAATGATCATATTAAAGCTAACTCAGAGAAGGGTGAAATGGCGAAGGCAATTAACTTTCGATGGTTAATGTTTCCCATTGAACGCCTCGGGCTAAATGCGAGCTGCAGAGATGTTCTGGCTCCAAACCACTGAGCTGAGGATTCCCAGTAGACTCCCAGTACTATTCCAATCCATGATGGTGAGAGTCACTCCTCTGGGGCCCAGTGGTCATTAGTTGCTGACTCTTGGCCTTTAACGTACATTGCCATGGGCATTTCTGGAGAGCTTCACTACCTATAATGTTGTGCATGTGTATTCCTGCAAATGAATATGCAAGACTGGACACAATATCAAGTGAAATCCACATTTCTGTGTGATAGATGGTCTTCTAAGACACTGACCAATGTAATTTATTAATAGTACTGTTGCATCCTTCACCCACTGCAAGAACCTGAAAATGGAAAATATGTAACCGCAATACTACAAACTGTTACGAATGATTAACATGACTGAACTAACTACACTGGCTTCTTCATCTGCTGAAGGGAAAAAAAGAAGGGTGTTATTTTTGGTCCAGTTTGTGTATTTTTCAACCACGTTACACAAAAACTACCTGAACAATTTCTGTGAAATTTTCAGAAAAGGTGCAAGGCAGTCCAGAATCGATACTATTACATTTTGGTGAATGTAGGTCAAAGGTCAAGGTCACAGTCACTACAAAAGTGTTTCAGAATGATAAGAGACATGGTAAATCATATAAAATGTTTGCAAGGGGGCGGAGTTTGTTGTGTAGACTAGTGTTTCTTTGCATTGGGATGACATAAGGACATCAAGGATCATTTTGAATGAGAGGGATGCTCAGGCACAAATGAGTGGTGTCAGTTGCTGTTATCCAAACAGGGTCTATCTCATTGTCAGAAGGCCCAGAAATCTGGATTGGATTGAGTTCATAAATGTGGCTCAGGGAATGGAGATGGTTGTCCAGTAACCTAAGGGTCTGGCAGCTCTCTCCTAGTCATGTACTGCCCTCTCACAGTGGTGTATGAATGTTTGGTGGTGATTGGAGAAGCCATAGTGTAACAGACTATCAGAACAGATGAACCCAAATGCAAGATTCTTGCACATGATTTCAGTCATAAATGTAAATATGTGTGATGGCGAATCTGCTGCTGTACCACTCATCTGTGTGTGTCGGTAGATCAGACCGGGAAAAGGCAGATCAGTAAACAGACAGGGGTCAAAACAGAGTGTCCAATAACCAAAATCAAAAACCAGGTCACATTACCAGTTTGCAGGCGAGGGCGAATCTGGGAAATCAGTCCAAGGAAAAGATCTGACAAGGGGAAGGCAGGTTCAGGGTCAAGTATTAGGTCCAGGTCTGATAATGAAAAAGCCACAAACACTACTAAAGCCAATAGCGCACAGACAAAAGACAAATACCAAGGTTCCAGAAACGGGTCATACACGGGAGGGTCAAGACACAGGATTAAAGCGTTCATTTGGGTGTAAAGATGTAGACAAACTAGCGACAAGTAAACACACACACACACACCACACTTATAAAGGGGAGAGGACAGATGGACTCCAATCACACAGGTTACGAGGCAGGAAGAAAACACCAGTGACAGGAAGCAAAGCCAGACAATGTGCACACAGACCCACATAGCAAAATAAAAGCCCAGGACTCCAACAAAGACAATAAATAAATAAAATAACAGGAAGACTAACAGAAACTCACATGGCAAGACGACAAAGTCCAGAATCATAACACATAGCTGTGAGTCAGCGGCCATGCTTTTGTATGTAGTTTATCATTACCAGATTGAGAATGTGTGAGTGAATGCATACATGCTTTTGAGTATGCATTTGTAGAAAAGAGCTATAAATCATGTCCATTATTAGCCTGCCCGAGGAGGGAAGGGTGTTTTTGTTTGTTTGTCAGCAACAATTCAAAAACTGCCAGACCAATTTCCATCCAAGTTTCAGGAAAGGTGTGATGTGGTCCAGAATAGGGCCCATTACATTTTGGTGAAGGTAAGGCAAAGGTCAAGTTCACCAAAAATGTGTTTACACAATGATAAGATGGCCAATCGGGTAAAATGTTGGGGTAGGGTTTGTTGGGCCAAGCAAAATGTAGTAATGGTAACTGTTTTTGACTCAAGGGTATTGTGATTTTTTGACAAAAGGGCATGTCCTTTCCAAACCAACTTTGCATATTTAAATGTGACGTAATGTATGGATTTCGGGCATTGTCTGCTAGCAAATTCATAGAGCCAAGCATTTATGGGGGATCCATAGAACAAAGAAGGGAGTCCAGTAGATAAAATCAGAAGTTGTGAAAATGTCCTGTGTAATTGAAAGCATCTTGAGTTTCATTTTCATGCTAGAGCAAGTAACGTTATGTGTGGATACCCCCCCTAAAAAGATCAACAAGATATATTTGACTTTCATCAGGCCCACAATTGGTAGGAGTGCCCCTCCTCCCCCTGCTCAGACCATAAAAATGGGTCCAATGTGATCCATGCATTTACATAACAGAGGGCAAACTTGAAGAAAAATACCCTTTCTGCACAAACTATCTCCGTAATCCATGTACACACACAAGAAAATTAATCATTCTTGGACAAACAATTGCTTATAGACTTTAAACTTCAAACCTCAGACAATATTATTGGAAATTAAGCCCACATGAGGTAATGCAGAAATAGGGTTTTAATTTTCTGTCCAGCTGTTTCTGTGTCATTGAATATTGGATGTTTGACAGTACAGCAAATGTGAGAGATTAAATGAAATAAATAGATGAACAATCATTTTTACTCCAGGGCAAGCTGTTTTTGCCATTTTTTTTGTTTATGACTTGTTCATTTCAGCCCCAACTGAAGGGGCAGTGGTCCAGTATTTTGGTGCCAAATTGTGACCCATGTTCCAATTTGTGCGATTGTCGCAGTTCCAGGTTTGTTTGTTTTTTTTTCTGTATGAACTCTTTTAGTGGAGAAAAATGATAAGAAAATGAAAACAATTCCAGCAGGGTTCCTGCAGCTTCAAAATGCTTGCTGCTTGGAGTCAATAACACACAAATAATACATTCTTATACATTCTTAAGTGACAGCTTCCACCTAATATGAACTCCTGTACAAGCTCATGGAAGTTTCATAAACCAAGGTTAATGTTGTGTTTCTTCTGGAGAAGAGTGATAGACATGTGGGCACCATCGTCATTTGATGACCTTTCAAACTCCAGACAAACTGTCAAAATAGTATGTTGTCAAACTTGATACGTGTGCAACAAGATATAAAAGCTGTCTCTTAACATGGCATAAGGAATGCCACTTCTGAGTCTATGATCAAAACTCTTAATATCCTTAATTTGTAGGCTTTGTTAATATTAATATTGTCTTAGTGATTGATCCAGTATTTGAGTAATATTGGTAACACTTTCCATTACGGATCGCTAATAAGGTGGTAATTCTATGGTCATTTTCATGTAATTTGTGACAAGATACTGAAATTGTATGAAATGTGCCTGTTGTACCACCTATCATTAACACACTGCCTTACTGTATGCTAACATAACTGCTACTGCTAGCTACTGTAAGTCCTCTAGGTTGATATATAATAGCTAACTTGAACAGGCTGGCTAACCATTATTGGTTAAACACAAATTGTATATTTCACAAGACATGATTCCATGTGTTTCAAATACTTCAGTGTTCTAAGGCAGAATAAAAACAATTAGATTTAGAATTAGAAATGTGGCTTCATAACATCTGTACATTGTAGAAATATTTCCTCCTTACCTTTTCGGAGCTTCACTGAAGAATTACCACTAAGAATTATCACCTTATTAGGGATCTGTTTCTTGTAATAAGCAGTTACAAAGGCATCATTACCATGAAATTACATCAGAATTACCATAGAATTACCACCTTATTAGCAAGCTATTACTTGTAATAAGCATTTACAAAGGCATTATTACCATAGAATTACTTCAGAATTACCACCTTATTAGCGATCCGCAGTGTAATGTATTATAAAAATCTGATTGTTGTTAATGATGGCCTGCATGTGACAAAGAGATATGTTTCTAAAGAAGAGGAGCAGCATCTGTTCACAACTCTATTCAAAAAAATGAAAACACTGCATTTTGTGACACACAAACAGAACCTGAATGCACCATTCATTAACATCAATGTAACAGCAATGTGAGCTGGCACATGTGCTCATAGTCCTCGCAACCTGGATTCTTTTTGTTTCTTCAATTTTACTGTGTGGGCAAGAAAAGACTCAAAACAATAGCAAACAATAACCACCAAGAAGACCAACAATGCGTCGTGCCTTGCTGTTCTATCTCTCGTCTGCAACAAGGACCTGCAGCCCACACAAGCATACAACATATTGTTCACGTACAAGTCAGCGGAGGCAGTGACAATTATGGCAACGGCTGCAGCTGTCCTTGGCTCGGCTTCTGTTTGATCCGCCGTCCTGTCAGCAGGAAACTTCTTTCTGTTCAATCGCTTTGTGAAAAATGAGTCAATTACCAGATTTCTTTGAGAGGATTCCCATTTTAGGTGAGTGGACGGTCATTTATCATCAAAGATTTGGAAGCACAGGCCTGCTGACCCTGCAAGAAATCAAAAACCTAATTGATTTAAAGTTTTGGCCTCGTCTTTGTCTATGTGAGTATGTTTGAGCCATAGTTTCCAGGTAACGTATGGTCCAAAGGCAATCTGCCATGAACTGAGTCCTTTCTATATCAGCATATGAATATGTCCTGATGTCTTAAATGTTTCATCAGTCACACAGCCGCTACAGCAACACCTCCCATCCTCGAGCCCCGTTCTCCAGCCAAGCACATTCCCTCTACTTCTGTTCACTGACCTTTTCTTAAATATTCATTATATGTCTTTGAAACCAAATATTCTAACAGTAACCACATCAGCAGCACATCACTGTATCACCACAGGTATCCATTACGCTTTGTTTTAAACTCAAAGTTCAAATTAGAAAAAAGTTTGCTGAAAATGTCTCTTATTAAATGGCCCAAACACCCAGTGATGACAAAAAAAAGTGTAATAATAACTTCTGACACACTAATGTAAATAATAAAATACAATTTTTTTTATCTTTTCATGGTCAGCAGATATGACCCATTTACCTCTATAGTTACCATGGAAACACCGCCATCTTCCACAACATTAATTCACTAGTAAAACCCGAGGAGTAGGACCAATAAAAGTAGATGGAAACACTTGGTTCATGTTCAGTTAATGTTATATTTTGCTGAAAACTGTGACTTTTTTTCTTCAGTTTTGTCTGTTTTTGATAGAACAACCAGAATGTGACAGATATTCTCGTGGAAAAAACATTTAAATTAGAAAAAAAAATAGTAAAATGAGGTTGAGGCATCCTAAACATAAAATTTTAAAAAAGGATAGCAATGGTATTAAATTAATTATATTTTCATTTGTCATATTTTTTTATAACTCAGCCTCATTTGCAAGAATAATTTTGTTCACACAGCATAACCTAAACAAGGGAATTACTCACCCAAGTTATTGCATATCTTTTTTGACAGTACTGCTGGTAATTTAACTTACAGATAGTAAAAAATTAATCCACATAAGGCTTTTTCCTCTATCTATGATAATAACTTAAGTGTAAAAGAAGAGAGAAAAAACAGCAAATGGGACATAGCTCCTGATAATCCACTAATCCTATCAGTACATGTAAATAATTGATGTAAAATGCAGTTTGTCGTTTTTTCATGGTCATCAGATATGACCCATTTGGAATATTCATAGGCTCCGTAGTTACCATGGAAACACTGTCATCTTCAACATTGATTCACTAGTAAAACCCATGGAGTTTGATCAGTGACAGTGGATGGAGGCACTTGTTTTATGTTCAGTTAATTATATATTTGTTGAAAAGTCAGTTTTCTCAATCGTAATCTGAGCTTTAATGAACTTTTACATTACCAGACAATTAAATATAGACCCACACCCCCACGATTTTCACTGATGAAAGACTGAAGAATCGTACAATGAATGGTGATAAATCTCTTGAAAAAATGTTACATACTATATGGGGGAAAAATCCATTTGGTGTGTTTTTCCACATATATGGTGGTTTATGTACATGTATACAATGAATTTATAAATATTCCACAAGAAAGAACCTGTAAAGTGAATGAATCATAATATACAAACAGTGTTTAGAAGTAGATCTGAGACCAATATTCCTTTGGACTAAAACCTATTCTCTAGGTAATTGTAAGATATTCACATTTTGACCCACAAGTTATCTTGGAAACTTGAGCCAACCAGCTTTTAAGACTTGAGTTTTCTTTACCACTAACACATGTAGTTCTTTTCCGGAAGCATTTTCCTTGTAGACCAGTGTTCTAAGGGCACGTTCATACATACTCAAATCTGTGCAGTATTTAAATATGTTCATATCTTCCCCACAGATGTTGTATTCATGAGCGTGTACCATGGCCCCAAGGCATGAGTGTGTATGTTACAGGGTTGAAACAATAGGGGGCGGTGCTGAGGGAATGAGAATTGTGTGAAAACACCCTCAAACAGTTGACTCTGGTACCAAAACATAGCAAGAAAAACAAAATAAGCAGAAAACACCAATCAGTGCTTCAGTAATCTGTTGTTTCAAATTAAAAGCCTTTGGCAAAAACCTGTAATTGCACCTTCATGACATTTCATACAATCCCGAAATAGCAGTGACAATAATTTTTGCAGTGATGAGTTGCTGCTGCAAAATGTATATAATGAAAACCCTGGGGTAGGTAGAACTAGAGCGTCCTTGCCTCATGATCACTTTAATAATGTCTTGAATTGCTGTCCACCATCTCTGCGCCTTGGGAGAGGAACATTGTAAATGAGTAAAGATGTCCTCTGTTATGTCCAACCTGTGCAAATGTGCCAGGCTTCAATAGATGCCATTTAGGATTGCGAATTATATTCATCAAGCCTGAATCTCACAAGAGGATTATTGCAGGATTTGGAGAATGATACTGATGATTAAATTTTGCCTCCCGTGTCTGCTCGAAATTCCTCATCTCACTTAATGTTGCCGTCAGAATGCATGCGCTGTTTGATTAAAGTACATTAATGGCATTTATAAGTCAGCCCACATACAACAAAGCAATATTTCATGTTTACTCTTATGTCTCAACGACTGTTTGCTACTGTTTTGTTTGATGATTGAGAGCCCATACACATTTAATGAATAGTGTATTATACCACCTGACAGAAAATAGAAGTCACTACTAATATGTTGAGGTCTCTGTTTTGTTTTACATTCTGAATGGTCTATTTCTCATGCATGTGCTGTCCTCATAAGAAGAGATGTAAGATTGTTACTGAGCCTCAAACGAGCCATAAAGACTCAAACATACCTGTTAATACCTGCTCATCCATTAACTCTATCAATACATGTAAATACTTGTTGTAAATGCAATTTGTCTTGTTTTCATGGTCATCAGATATATATGGAGATGATGAAAACGGAAGACGCAAAAGTGGTATCTCGTCTTCAGATTCTCATCCACGTTTATACAAAGATGCAACAGTAGGTCAAATACGATTGGATAGTCATGCCAGGCTAGCTATGTACTTTTCCGTTTTTGACTTATGTAATTGTCCACCCGTATCTGTTAGGCTACAGTATGCGTGTAATGTCTGTACAATAACTGAAACGACTCTTGTACATTTACTAGAGCTGCTAATGCTAGTGCTAATGCTAGTGCAGCTGGAAGATCTGTGGGATCGAGGTTGTCCGACATGTTTGTTGCTTTACCTGCTCAGAGCACGAATGAAACATGAAACTGTGACGTGAACATATGTGACGTAAAGACTTTAACATGTGCATTTCTTGCCATTTAGACACAGACGTGACCCAGTGCGTTTTCAATGCATCCCACTCTGCAAGGAGTCTTCAGACTTGGGCGTATTCACACCCTGATGGCGTTGGCTTTGTGTAATTGAAAGACACTTCTGATTAAATGTATTGTTGTATTTAGCCACAATAATCCTTGTGTAAATGGCCCCTCAGAGGTCCCATAGTTGCCCATATTGTCCGTGTTTTATCACTCACTCACTCTCTTGACATTTAACATTTCTGCCAGGAACCCAAAATGCTACCAAACAAACCATTTGAAAGTGGCGGGAGCACCTTCAATAGTAAAACCTGTGTTTTCTGACGTCATTCTGGCAAAGATAAATAGCGAGATTTGGAAACAAATCTCCCGAAATAGAATTTTAACATCACCAGAAATCGCACCAAATTACATTTCGTCACACCCATAGTAATTTCGAAAAGACCCCAAAAGAAACCACAATAACAGCCAGTCACGCTGCTATGTCCAGAATCCCAGAATCATCAATGAAGTGGGTTCCCTAGCAACAGTTGCCACAGTGTCACATTTCACGCGCAAAAATAAACATACCAAATGAGAGGTTATTCAACTGAAAAGGCCAGGGGAATTTACCGAGAAAGGAAAGGAATGAACTCTATCTAGAACGTGCGGTTCCCTACAGTTCAACGCACTAGTGTGTTTTAATGCAGATACACAATCACCACTGAGTGTAAGTAATACAATACAAATCCAATATCCCTGTGTGTTCCAGAGTATAGCTGATGTAGAAGTACCAGATCTTTGTTGGAATGTGTTATTTCTAGAGGCTTAGGCTTATCGTCTTGGTTACTTTCACACCTTCTTCCCTCTTGAACTCTAATTGCCCAGTAAGACTCATTGTCCAAGGAGTTTGGCATGAACAAAAATCAATGTTTTCCCAGAACATGATGAAACCCATCGATCGCTTCTAGTCTATATGCTTGAACATCTTGGTGTATTGTACCAACTGGATGTAAACTTGCACTCGCACCCACACACAGGGTAAACCCTCCTCCTGACACTCTAATATGTACTGAAGAGAGCACTCAGCACCAGCAGCCGGCAGGTTTTCACTAAAGATTGACATGATGGGTATCAGGGGAGAGCTAGTTGAATGAAAAACCATGAATTATTTAGCAGAGTAATAATGAGAGAGGAGAAACATTGCAAATTAGAAGCTGTTTTGGGGTGATTATGCATAGTATCCTAGCGAATTTTCTCCAACATTCCCTGCATTTTCATTTTCACAAGTGCAAATTTTGTACATGGCAATATTATTAAGTCAGATGTATATGATGGTAAGGAACCGCAACATCACTGTCATGATGCCAAACAACCCAAACTCCTATATCTATCACAGGTGGTTAAAGTACTCACATTCTGTTCTTACGTAGAGGTAAAGCTACTTATGTGGAAAAATACCCTGGGAAAAGTAGAAGTACGAATTCAACTCCTTTAGTGAAGTAAAAAAGTACAACTTCTCAATTGTAATGAAGTAAAACGGCATTATTATTATTTTTTTTTTTTTGCTATAGATAAATAATACTTGTTAAACAGAAAAATCCAAAAATAAAGCTTTTTGATTTTTTATGTCATGATTTTCTTTTCTTTTTTTTTTATCTCATTTTGACTTTTTATCTGATCACTTTGACTTTTTGTCATAATTTTTATTTATTTTTTATCTCATAATTTTGACTTTTTATCTCACAATTTTGACTTCTTATCATTATTTTGACTGTTTATGTCATAATTTGGATTTTTTTTATCTCATAACTTTGACTTTTTATCTCACAATTTTGACATTTTAGCTCACAATTTTGACTTTTTCTCTTAAAATTATGCATTTCTAAAATTTCATTAGTTTTCATTTCTACATCACCACGTTATCCCAATGCCATGCTAACGGGGATAAGCCATATTTGCATGGAACTAGTCGACCCTAGTAACAACTGTGGAGGTCAAGGTCTGTGATCTTACTTCTGTGTGAATCAGCCACGTCTGTAATTTATAAACTAAAATTTCCACTGTAAATTATTTACCCTATTTTGGTGAACACAGAGGTCATGTCATAATATTAGCTCCGCTGTGCCTCATCATCAATGTCATTTGCACCATTTTTCATGTCCTCTGTGCATACCCGGTAGATGATAAATGATGGTTTTAAAAGCATTTTGGCTGGAAATTTACGAGGGTCATGTTTCGATGTAATGTGGATTTTTACTGAAAGCGCAAACTTTAATCCATCAAGAAAAGCAACACATCAAAATATGATAAGATGGCTGGCAGATACAGTAAGGAAGATTTTAATGTCTTTGTGCAATTTAGTCTGCCCTTGACTTCAGAACCTGCAGACAAAGACAGGGAATTTGTGCAAAAAAATAAAAAAATAAAAACAGACCTTGTCTGAATAAAATACAGACTGTGGGCTTGTTTTCATTAGTTTGTATTCCTGTTTAATTCAGAATTAAAGTTAATTCCACTTTCAGATAACCATGCAAAACCTGAATTCTGGTTGAAATTAAATTAAAAATAAAGATAAATGATTTAACAATCATTAAAATTACCAAATATTTTATTGGCATTTCAACTGCAAATACATAAACATTCATTGTATAAATACATGTGGACAAAGTTCAGAATACATGACTTTTTTTTTTATTGAAATAAGTGCAGTATAGCAGAGTTAAATTCATGAACTGAATGAATTAACTTGACCTTTGAACCTTACAGTACTATCATGCGAATAGGGTTTAACACCACATAGTAACCTGTAGATTTAGAAGAATTAATGACTCATGAAATGACAACATCAGACTTACTTTTGTAAAAGAATGTAAGTCCATTACCTTCAAACTCTGTAAAAGGAAGTGAATGGTTCTCAAGCTGCGGTGCTTGATCATGTTGTGGCGCTGGTGAGCAATATTTCACAATAATCTGTCAGCAGTTACAAGGGGTTTGAGAGGAAAGAATTTATTTTTTTCTAAACCCTATGAGTTTGTGTTAGTTATTGGTGTTACAGGCAGATGATATGGGAGTTGAATACCTTTACAATAGCTGGAAAAAGGGACTTATCTTCTTTGTATGTGTGTGAAATAAGGTGATTTACTATATTAACCAAAAAGGAAAGCTGCTAAAGAAAGTGGTGCATTTGCAAATTTTAGCATAATATATTTATATAGTAATACTCTATATATTCTGTTGTTTTAACAGATATAATACAAATGTCCAGCTACACATGAAAATATCCTTTTTTCATTTGCAATTGCTGATGTTTCTTCAGTTATATTCATTTATCTTAGCCTTTCAGTCTTTTGTTTTAGTGAGGGGAGTTAATTCAATGTCCAAGAAAATGTTATCTTTACCCCATCCCTGAAAGGGGAGGCAACGTTTTTTTTTTTTTTTTTTTTTTAAGTTTTTTTGTCAGCAACTTTACGTAAAAAAAAACTAGTAGATCAATTTCTATGAAATTTCCAGATGAGGTGATTTAGTTTTTTTGTCAGTGTTGTGATGAAATTGGTCTGTATGTGCACTAGAAGAAACTGTAAATCTTACCAATCCTTATTTCTTTCTCTTTTTTTAAATCCATATATTGATTTGAATTGTTAACATCAGCTGAAAGTGTAGTCATACAATATGGGCCATAATAACCTCATTTAGTGTATTTTTTTTGTGTTGAATTATTTCGTGCAGGGGTGTTAAATATGCGGCCCGGGGGCCAAATGCAGCCCGTCTAAGGGTCCTTTGTATGAATTTATGAAATGCCAAAAATTACACAAAGATAGAAATAATTATAGTTCATGGTCCACATTCAGACCAATTCAGTGTCATAATATAATAACCTAAAGTTTTAAAAAAAAATCCTCTTTGTAATTTTTTTTTCATTTTGTGACACTAATTTCACAAAAAAATCAAAATCAGAACAAATATGATATACTGCAAATGTCTTAAGAGAAGTATTTGTAAGTACAATTTTAATAATATTCCACCTAATATTCAATATTTTACGTATCTGTAGATCAACTATGATCTGTAAATTAAAATGCATATGTGTAAATGATAAAATAAAGCCTAATATTGTTTGTTTTCATGATGTAATTTTACTTTTTTTGTGATGGACGTTAATTATATATCATTGGGGGGGGGTGGGGGGGGTTTACTGGTTCGGCCCACTTCAGATCAAATTTAGCTGAGTGTGGCCCCTGATCTAAAATGCGTTTGACACCCCTGCTTTAGTGTATAAATATGAATCTAATATTCTTGTGAACAGTGCTAACATCTTTACCCAATCCTCAATTAGTGGCTAGCACTCTTGCCTCACAGCAATAAGACCCAAGTTCGATTCCCGGACCGGACCCTTTCTTTGTGGAGTTTCCATGTTTCTGTCCCTGCGTCTGGATGGGTTTCCTCTGGGTGCTCTGGTTTCCCCCATCACCCAAAACCATGTAAGGGTAAAAATCCTCCAGCCAGGTAACTGAGCATGAGCCTGACTCCACGTTTGGTGATGGGTCCCCGGGCGCCGCCCATGGATGCCCACTGCTCCTTAGAAGGATGGGTTAAAAACAGAGGACACATTTCATTGTACAATTGTATGATGACAATAAAGTATGATCATATCTTATTTGTCATCCAAATATCTCATCATACTTAAAATAAGACAATTACTTAAAGAGTAACTTTTCACTAAGACATAATAATTTATTTTTAGACAATAGATCTTAAAAATCTCAAGAAATCTTGCCAAGATAATTTCCACTTGTTCCATTGGCAGATTGTTTTTATTCTTTTTTATTTATTTATTTTGGCTGAATTCAAGCAAAAAAAGTTGTGTTATTTATTTATTTTTACAGAGGCATTTTTTTCAGTGTACTGAACTGAGATGATTAATATATTAACGTCATAAATTCACCCCAGGGACCAGACTTTTGGTGTCCCCCCTCTGGGTTAAAGGGTTAAACAAAGTAAAGTAAAGTTGGTGCAACCTCAGTGTCACATCAGATCTACTGCCTCAAACACCCTCCTCTAACCCTGATATAACGTGAGTCTAATTTCAATACAGCACAGGGGAGAATGGCTCAGGACCAAGCCTTTCTTCTAATCTTAACTCTCAGATAAGCAGGAGGCAATTACCCCCTATCAGAGAACCCCAGGGACAGATGCAGGGGATAACATTCTCCTTATATACAGGGATGGGATGCACTAGTGTAGATGTCACCAGTTGTTGGTTATTATATGAAGCAACAGGGCAGATTGTCCTTGACTGATATACTGATATATGTAAATTATATTAGTTTTTTGTGTTTTGGAAAGAGGTGAGTATGGTAGCCCATTTCTGCCAGGAGAGAAAAAAAGAAAAGCCCACAGAAAGACAAAATGGTAGAAACAAACAAACCCTGCAACACATACTATACAAATTCACAACTAAATGTTTATTATTATTATTATTATTATTATTATTATTATTATTATTATTATTAATAATAATAATAACTAATTGATTGATTAATCAACTTACTATTTTTGTTTTATTAATACATTTTTGTTTATCTTCTTACATACTGTATGTTTATGTGTGTGTATATATATATATATATATATATATATATATATATATATATATATATATGTGTGTGTGTGTGTGTTTGTGCTTGTGCCTTTTTTGGATTTTGACTGAAATAAAATACAAAATACATAAATTAAAAATATATAAATATTGAGATACAAAGTCAAAATGTTGAGATAAAAAAGTTACGAAGTTACTTCAAGTTACTTAATACTAAGAGTTTTGTAAGCAAATCTAATGTATGTAGGGAAGCTAATTTCCACCAGGAGAGGGAAATACAGGTTAACTTTTTCAAGTACATACATTAGATTTGCTTACATTTGTTATTTCAGATTGTGGTGAAATGTAGTATTTCATTTGTAGTAAAGCCATTTAAAGTACTCTTCAATGTACTCCATTTCTGAATCAGTGTCATTGAGCATCTTTCCAGCATTTGGTTTCCACAATTTGAGAACATGCTCTTAGTGTCACATTTTCAACCCTTTTTCTCAATAGTTTGACTTTTTTTCTCAATATTTTTACTTTTTATCTCAAAATTTAGACTTTTTCTTGCAAAACTTTGACTTTTTCTTGCAATTTTTTTCATTTTGTATCACAAAATTTTATTTTGTGTCAATATTTGGACTTTTTATCTCAACATTATGACTTTTTATCTCAATATTATGACTTTTTATCTCAACATTATGACTTTTTATCTCAACAATGTTACTTTCTATGGGCTTTTTTTCCCCCCTCCTGGCAGAAATGGGCTTCCATATGTGGACGTAAAAAAAAGATGAAACATAGATACAGAGGTGTGTTCAGATTACAATATCACAGTGCAACAGCAAGGTTCTTTTCCTTTGTTCAGCCTTTCCCCACTTGTGCTCATTTGTCAAACTGCTTCACAGTTTCATGCATAAACACACTTTGTCACACACCGAAAGAGATGTCTTCATGAGGGTGTACGTCATGCATGGAACGAAGGTTATTGCTGACTGTGCTGTTCTCCCCGCGGTGCCACCCTGCCTAGTGTAGAGGCCACCGACGCTTGGAGAATTTGTCTTCATCCCCCTCTGACACACAAAAGACACTGGAACCCTGGATAGGTTTGGTCTGGTTGAATGGAGGTGATAAATTACATTATAGTAACGTATGTGTCTTTGCTTAAGTGAATCCACTGTTGGGTTTTTCTTCTTTTTTTTTCCTTCCCCTCAACAGGGGTGTGTCTTTCACTTTCCATTATGCTTCATTCATCCATTGATGCACACACTGGAAGCAACACTTGGTTGACTGATAAGGGACACTTAAATAAAAGACGGGGATCAGATTCAGGGCAAATTAATTTTACCTTAACCCTTTAACCCCTGATGCATTCTGAATGGATGGTTTAGTTTAACATTTCAGAATTCAAGTGTGTTTTAAGTGTTATTTTACTGATAATTATGTTCATGGAACTGATGTACAGGTGTCGAAAAGCGACTGATTTAGAAAGAGAAAACGGATAAGGCTTCAGAAACTAGATGGACCCAAAAGTTGTTGAATGAGGAGTCAGGAGATACGTGGTCAGGCCAGCAACTGAGGGGTAAAAGCAAAAGGATGGTAAAAAAAAAAAAAAAAAAAAAACAGAAATCCAGAAAAAAAGAGGTCAATTCAAAATTCTTTACCAGTGTCCAGACGTGAGTCAAAACCAGGGTCAGAATCCAAAACGAGCCGATGAGGGTGAGGCAAAGTCTTTATCCAGGGTCAGCAATCAGTCAAAAAAACAGATAGGGGATAGACGGCAGATAACAACCAGAAAACCAAACCAAGTCATACACAGTGAGGACAAGACCAAAATCAAAACCGCTCATTTGCTTCATGAAGAAAGACAAACTCGCACCAGACAAAGACACAGGACGAGTTTATATAAGACCCAAAGCAGCTGAACCACATGAGGTTTAATTAAGGGGTAGGACACCAGTCACAGGAAGTAAAATGAGACATAGTGAACATGAACCAACATGATAAAATAAAACCCCAGACACTAACAATGACAGAAAAACAGGAAGACAAAACCCAAAATAAAACTACCGGAACCAAATTACAACACTAGTCATTTATTCCTTTTCTTTACACATCATTTAGGGTTTTTTGTGCATGTTTTCATGTTATTTGTTGTTTTGTGAATATTTATTAGTTTATGTTGATGTTACTTTTTTTTTGCTGTAGAGTTGCTTAAGTCTCAGGAGTTAAAGGGTTAATAAGCTGTTGAAAGTTGCAATTTATTACGGAAAGCTAGTTGACTTGATGTTTTGGTAATATCCTCATAGGAAATCCCTGCTAACAAAGTACAGTGAATTAAAAATTCTGATTCATTTGCAAAATCAATACATAATTCATGGTTGAGTCAACCTTGATTCAAAACCAGTGTGTAAATGTTGAACTTTATTTGATGTAAAGTTAGTCTCATTAAAATACAGTGAAGTCCTGAAAAAGTCAATATACACTGAAAACATCAACATCGGAACAAGTGCATTTGTTTTCTTTCTGGTCCAAATATCACATCACACTTAAAACTAGAAAAGCACTCAGAGGCAGATCAGCCCCCACCCTCACTTTCACTTCTGCCCCTGGATTTAAAGGGGATATATATATATATATATATATATATATATGTGTATGTGTATATGTATATGTATATATATGTATATATATATATATATATATATATATATAAAACAAGTGGTACCAGGCAAAACAAACCCCGCCCCTTGCAAATTTTTTACCTGATTTTTGGTGACTTTGACCTTTGACCTATACATCCACCAAAATGTACTGAAATTCTTTCTTTCCCTGAAAATATCACCATTCAGTCATTTCGATGGTATAATTGGGTCTTTTTCTTTTTAGTCCTACCTGTTCCAAAAGTGACTAAAATATTTTATTTTTGCGTTACAGCATTTACTTACTTGTTTGTAGTCATGGTGTGAATTAGATTTTAAGCAATATAGTAAAACGTGCTACAGGAAAATCTCTCCTATCCCAACTGTAAGGAATGTTGAATGTTGTCCATGTTACAATTTACAGGTTCATGTGACCTTAAAAATTTGGCAAATATCAACAAATGGCTGAGTACCAACACAAAAACCCCTCCCCCTTAACCTTGACAAACACAGTATTTCTCTTAATAAAGCTTTGAACATTGTGGTCAGAAAACAATTACATGCTACTAATTTCAGCTTCCAACAATTTCCATGAACACTGTATTACAAGCATATTCCAGCCATTTTCACATTCTTCACAGCTAAGACATAAACAAAAATGTAACGTGTCATGGGTGTGAGCTCTTGAGAAACTTTGGCTACATGCACAATTGACACTGCCTGCATGATTGGCAGGCTTTGTCGGGGCTAAAAATAATCTAATCATGTGGTGGATGTGGTTGGCAAAGGCTAGCGGCAGGTGGTTAATTACAATGAGCCTCAGAATACCAATGGAATGGAGATTTTTCATGCAGGTCCTTTTTTAGAGACATCCATGTTCCATCCCCATAAGAGGGGTTGGTCTGTGAGGTTTAGAAAAGGATGTTGATTTCAAGAAGAGGATTCAAGGACTTTGGTAACACCATAAAATAAAAGGAGCCAAATACTGTAGACAAATTACACTGGTCAACAAGTAAAGTGCTTCCGGAATAAAACTAATGATATTTTACCACATGTGTGTTACTGATAAAGAAAACTTAAGTCTTAAATGCTGGTTAGATCAACTTTCCAAGATAAATTTTAGGTGAAAATGTAAAGGTCTTAGACTCAACAAGAATATTGGTCTCAGATCTACTTCAAACCGCTGTCTGTTAGGGGTGTGACGAAATCTCACGAGATGTAATTTGGTGAGATTTTTTGTCGTGTTAAAATTTCGTCTGGTGAGATTTATTATCCAGCAAGCAGACAGAATGATGTCGGAAAACACAGGTTTTTGACTCGTTTCCGGTCTACTTCCTGAACAACTCGGATACTTTTCACTTCTGTTCTGGCAGCTTCCGCTTTGTTTTGCTAGCTAGCTCCGACATTAACACAGTGACTCAGTGAGAAAAAGGATGGACAACTTTAAAAAGGATCATTGCCTGTATTGTTACTTGTACATTGGGTTAATAGATAGCCTACAGTGCTCTGTGTGTAAGGTTGTGAAATGTCCCTTGACAATTTTTTTCAGATACACAAGTGCCAGGTTTGATTGTGAAGACAGATTAAACGTATACATTTATTTATTTTAATTTTTAGAACATTTTATATTAGTTTCAATTTGTAGAGGAAGAAGTTAATTAAGAAGTTCATTAAAACAAAGAAGTTAATTAAAATGAAGAAGTTCATTAAAAGTTAACATTTACAGAGTTATACAATCCATGTGCAACTCAGTTAAATAAAAGTCTGTTGTGCATGCATATAATTTTTAATTTAGTTTTCTTAAAATCTTGGCTCAATCTCGTGTCTCGTCTTGTCACACCCCTACAGTCTGCACATTATGATCCATTCACTTTACAGATTCTTTCTAGTGGAATATTCACAAATCCATTGTATACATGTACATAAACCAGTATATATGTGGAATAATATATATTAAAAACATGAACTAACTAGCACTATTGTCATTTATTTTCTGATTTATCTTATAAAACTATGTAAAATTTAGCACATTTAATATCTGAAGCGGATACTTTCTAAAATAAAAAAAAAAAAAAAAAGTAGATCAGTGTTATTCATAAACACCCCCCTACACCTATACATTATTCCAGGTTAAACAGATGATAATGGTAATAACCCAGCAAAAGTCAATAAGGCATCATAAACATCAGTTACAAAACTCAAAACCATTATTTTTTTAATGATGAAAACCACTTTCCAGAACACTTGAACGTGGGTCACTCAACCACCTACTTGTAATTATTTTTTCGCTAAAAGAAAACAGTTTGCAACTTTAATGTCAGAACAAACGTCTTATTAAAATGAATGTTTTTTTTTTGCGTTGAAGAATGCCTTTTAAATTACAGCCTATTTTCTTGTTATCTGCAGACAGTGGACTCCCTGCTGATTCCATCTAGTATTTTTAAATTAAAGTGCATTGTGTAAAAATGAGTTAATAAACACACATGGAAAACCAGACAGATGAAAATGGTACATCTGTTATCAGTGAGCAACAACCGTCTGCAGTGAAGGAACATAGAGAAGATTGTATTTGCAGAAAAAAAGAGCTGTAGATACATATTTAGAAGTGGTCGAACTAAAGGATTTCACTGATTCCATGTTATGTAACCTGTACCCAGAGGTGGAAAGTAACTAAGTAAAAGTATTTAGATTCTTTAGGTACCTGTACTTTACTTTAACTTCCTATATTTTTGCATAAATATCTGACTGTCTGAATATCTATTTGACTTTTTATCTCATAATTTTGACTTTTAATTTCACAATTTTCACATTTCATCTGAAAATGATGCATTTTTTTTAATCTCATATTTATAACACTAAACTGAGTCCTGTGACCTGATTAAATATACTGTAATATCTACACAATAACTCACTTTTAAATAAAATAAGTGACTTTCACAGGGAAAATCAGTGGAGAGAAATTGTGACTTTTTATATCGTAATTATGGCTTTTATCTCATAATTGTGAGTTTTTATTCTCATAATTTTGACTTTTTAGCTCACAATTTTGACTTTTTTCTAACATTTCATCTTAAAATTATGCATTTTTTAATGTTATATTTATAGGTGTGACCTGATCAAATATAATATCTACACAGTAACTCATTTTTCAGGGTTTTGTTTGGATACTTTTAAAACCTTTCTGATTTTTTTGCATTCATGGCAAGAAAAAATCCAGTTTTACTTTTTACTATTGTACTTCATTACAGTTGAGAAATTGTACTTTTTTTTACTTAAGTAGAGGAGTTGAATCAGTACTTGTACTTTTACCAGAGTATTTTTTTATCCACATAAGTAGCTGTACACCTCTGGTTCAGCCACACCAGCTGTGTGAGCAATGATAAATTAACATACTGTTTATATTACCAACAATTTCCAATGTACTTTCAATGTCCAGTCTATTTCTGTACAATGTGTTATTGATATGTAAAAATATTCCAGAGCATGATCTGTCTGTTTTTCCATTGCGCACATATCAATGAGAAACTCATTTTTAACAAGTAATAGCTTTCACAGCAGACAACACACATCTGTGAACACAAGTATAATAGTAACATGCAGCAATGTAGTGAAGTGGATGTCATGCAGGAAAACCTAGCTACACGGTTAAGTCCATAAAACTGCTACGGTACAATTGATTTTGATTGTGTATGTCTGCACAAAAATAGCATGCAAACATTCCAATATTCTCAAGAGAAACACATTGGCCCGTAGCAGGTGAAATGCAAGTACGCAAAATCCATGAATGTTAGTTTCCTTAACCAGAGACACACTGTAGCGAGGATGACAAACAGCCATAGCAAGCACACTGGCATTCATGAGCAAACACAGCCAAGCTATGAGATGCTTTAGAACACATTTTATTTACATTTTCTGAAGGCCTTCCAACCTAGATGACTGTCAATGTGACACCAGTGGGTAACGGATATGGCCTAATCCTTAGTGGAAGTACAGCTGTGTTGGAAAAAAAAAATCTGCTTTCAGATGGTGTTGAAAATGATTGGTTTTCTTGGTTGATGTGTGCAGCAAAAAAAAAAAAACACACCTACATATTAGTGGGCATGTGGATAAAACTGGAGGGTTTATAAATGTCAGTGCAGAGGATAATTATGGAATGTATTCATCAAATGGATAGAGAAAATGTTTGTGGAAGTACAAGTCGTACATGTACAATAAGACATTACATAACACAATCGTTTACCCATATGGATTCAATGTTCCATTTGTGCTACTTCCCAAATGACTGTTTCCTCTATATTTAACCTTCTTTAATGATAATCCAACTTTTATTAGTTTTTGGTTCATTTATTTCAGTATTTGGATCCTAATAGTTCCAAAAGCTTGAATATGCTAACCTGTATAGCATGGCTGTTTGGCATCTTACATCTGGGAAAGCACCATTAGCTTCTCTTTGTTAAGGCGGGATTGTCAATCAAAATAATTCACCCTGATTGGAGAAACCAGGTGGTTGTCATTTTAAATGACGCACTACTTCAACGAATCACATTGAAAGCAGCATGTAACATAGATGAGAGCTCTTATCATACCCACTTGGGAGAAGAGCCAAAACATAATTTACACCAAAAAATGTTTTCAGAACTGTCCTGTGTTTATCTTTTAACAAATCAATATGCCGTTGTATCGACAACACAGTATCGGGTTCAGTCTCCTCCATGCTAGCCGCCATGTTGAGAGTCTTCCTTACGTCATAACTGTTAAAATCACGCCCAGTGATCCTGATTTAGACAGAGACAACAGAATGTCGATGGTGCTTTACCAGTTGGCGAAAGCCAGGCTGTGAATATGCACTCTCTCGGTGCTGCAGAGCTATCTTTTTTTATTAATTTAGCCAAAAATTGAATGGATTTCTACAGCTTGTTTAACCCTCTAAACTTCCAAGGTTCCACATACTGTATAGGCCAGAAGTAGTCACACAAAAATGTTAATCAAACCACTCAAACCTGTCCCAAATGTCACATGACCTAATGTAGTTTGACAACAGAGATTCTCACACATCACAAGATATAAACCACTGTCAGATAAAATTACCACAGCAGGTACAAACACTCATATGTTAGAAATACAAATGAGAAACAGCTGATCTTAAACATTATGTCTCATAATTATCCACAGAGGAACCGTATTCCAACAAACGCAGTCATATTCCAACAAAAACATCCAAAACTAACCCAAAAAAATGGTCCAAAACGCATCAAAACATCAATAAATATCCACAAATGTTGTATCTATTGCATCGTTTAACAGGACCCGCCTCTAATATTCCAGTTTTCATCTTAATATTTTCATTTATAATATAATCTAACACCAACTGCATGTTATCAAAATGGTTCAAGTACAGCATTCAATTGACTTTATTAAGAAATTTAGGTGAAAATGAGTGTAAGTTTAAAGGTTTAATTCCTGCTTAATACACATACAGGTCAAGATTTTCAATGCTATAATTCTTTTGTCAGCAGCAGTAGCAGTGGTTGTCCTAAAAGTTGACAATATATCCAAACTTAAAGCCAATTTGTTAAAAAAAGTTCAATTGTTGGTTATATTAATGAACACAAATAGTTGAACAGGACAGAAAGCACAGACAGCAACCTGGAGGGGGTGGGATGTGAAGTGGGCCCACATTCAAAATAAACGTTCTGGTGTCATTACTCAGAAATAGGGCTGAAGATGGACCTGTGGAGTTGAATTAATGAAGAATTCACACCCGAGCATAATATATACAGATTATATTGAGCACAGGGAAATGTCTGAAATGGATAATTACATTTAAAAAAAACAAAATATCACTCCTTTAAGTGATTTATCATCATTTATTGTAATTATTGTCTTCTGCATTGTGTAAATCAGGTATTTTCCTACATTTAAATGACTGATTATGTAGATGAGATGTTCATTAAAGCTCAGATTACAGTTGCGAATTATTTCATCAAACAGAGAAAACTAAAGAAAAAGTGAATGTATCAATAAACAACTGTAAAACAAATGGGTCCATCGACTAACATTGATCAAACTCCATGGGTTTTACTAGTAAATCAATGTTGGAGAAGATGATACTGTTTCCGTGGTAACAACAGAGGCTCTAAACATCCAAATGGTTCATATCTGATGAATATTAAAATACAACAAACTGCCTTTTACACCAATAATTTACATGGATTTTTAGGATTAGTAGATCGACAGGTATTTAACATATATGGTTTTGGGTTTTTATGGGTTAATGAGTCCAGTAGGATATACAAAGATCCAAGCTGGACGCTTCCTCTCCTCTATCATCCACATCACACCAGTGCATTCAGCTCAATACTAAAGTCCCTCCGGAGCAGCTCCAAATCAATCACATTGGCAGAGCAATTATCTTGCTCAATCACATCACCCAGCTGATCACCTATCACATCTGAAAGCTAAAGCACACATGGGCTCACACACTAATACATAACCCTGTTCTCTGACAGGTTTGTGCTGAGTTTAGAGCTCATTATTAACTCTAATCTTTGTAAATGAAAGAACAAAGATGGAGCTTTTTTTTTTTGTCCTCTGAGTGCCACTATGCACGCTGTCTTTTGTACCATTAGAAGAGATGTTGTAAAAAAAATCAAAATAAAAAAATAAGCATAAAATCTGAATTAATAGACAGGCTGCTGTGAAAACTAAGAAGGTAAACATCTGTTGCACAAATTAAGGTTTATCATAAAATCCAAGCAATTAAATTCAAATGCTGCTACAAAGTGATCTGAAAATGAATCACAGCATCACTTCAATCCTCAGCAGACAACGGACAAAATTAACCAAAAAACCAGAGGTGGAAAGTAACTCAGTAAAAGTACTTCATTACTGTACTTAAGTAGATTTTTTTTTCTATAGGTATCTGTACTTGACTTGAGTATTCATTTTTCTGGAAATGTTTTACTTTTACTCCCTACATTTTTGCTTATATATGTTTACTTTATACTGATTACATTCTCAGAATGGACTTGTTACTTTTTCAAACTAAACAGATGTGACAATTAAAAGATTAGTCACTTTAGAGGAAAAATCAGTGGAGAAACTGTGACTTTATATATTATATTATATGACTGTTGTCTCACAATTTTGAGTATTCACAATTTTAACATTTTATCTTAATTATGCATTTTTTTAATCTTATATTTATATATTTTTTTAAAACCTCATGACTTTTTATCTCAATTGTGACCATTTTTTTTCCCTAAATGTCCTGCCCATATCCACAAAACTGAGTAATTGTGACCTGATCAAACACAATTTCAGCACAGCAACTCACTTTTAAAGGGTGTAATTTTAATAATTTTTAAACTTTCCGATTTTAAACTTTTTTCTCTCAATTTTCTCTCACAATTGTCATGTTCTGTTCCTTGTGTTTTTGTGTTTTCCTGCCCTGTCTCTGTTCTGTGTCTGTCTTCACCTTTCACCTGGCTATAATCATTGATGCACCTCACCTGGTGAGAGCAGATGTAGCTCATCAGGTGAGGTGTATTTAACCCGCTCTCAGACCTGACTCTGTGCCAGATTATCATGACCAGTCCTCTGATTATCCAGCATTCTGTTTCTTCTGTGTTCCCGTGTACCAGTCCTGTTTCCGTCCGACCTCCGTTTTCTGCCTTTTACTCCTGTCTGTTTCTGAACCCGATCCGGATCCTGTTAAGCCTCTCGCCGCCTGCCCTGACCCTGGAACGTGTACCGACTCTGAATTCTGCTGCCTGCCCTGACCCCGGAACGAACCCTGACTACGAGCCTCGTCATCTGCCCCAACGGTGGACCAGAATCGATCCGATTCCAGTTCCGCTCCCGGATCCAAGGAAGACCTTCGAGCCCGGCTTGGATAAGTACAGCCTAGCCTCTAGAGACTCGAACGAGGGCCTGTCTTCATCACTCTGTACCAGTATTCTAACCTGTGTTATAATAAAGCATTGTTTGGACTTTTACATACGTCTCCTGTTCTGCGCTTGGGTTTTTCGTGGTCCGTTACAACAATTTAGACTTTTTATGCATTTTTATCATGAAACCATGTTCAAATGTCTATAAATGAAGGTATGTGAGTAAGGTCATTTGATGTTCATAAAGACCACTCACTATTTTTTTTTTTTAAATGTGGGTCGGGTCCATCCTTTTCAAATATATTTCTTGCAGTCTGAGTTGCGGACAGGCTAGTTAAAAAAGGGGTTGGTTGCAGGTTGTTTATAAATTGACCTGCGCATCACTATATATGTATGTATGTATGTATATATATATATGTATGTATGTATGTATATATATATATATATATATATATATATATATACATATGTATGTATGTATGTATACATATATATGTGTATATATATATATATATGTATATGTATATATATATATGTGTATGTATATATATATATGTGTATATATATATATATATGTATATATACACATATATATATGTATGTATATGTGTATATGTATATGTATATGTATATATATATATATATATATATATATATATATATATATATATATATGTAGGTGTGTGTATATACAACAGTCCAAAAAGTGCAGTGTAGTATGAGTAATCTTGCTGTGACTATCTACATAAGTAGTAGTAGTACATAAGTACCTGTATCATGTACTTTGTACAGTCACAGAATTGGACACACACTGGAGCATCTGTTAAAGTATACACGAGTCTTTGTGTTACTTCTTTCCCTATGTTAATTTTCAACACACTTTGTCGACGCTCATATGGAAACATGGCACAGCCCCAGAACTATTACCCCAACAAAGGCGGCATGTACAGGCTGACCTGCATCTCTCATTGATTGCCTGTTATCAGGCCTCTGTTCTCTCGTGGCCTTCTGATGCCATTCTCTTCCGCTGCTCTGACGCCAGAGTCTAATCAAAAGGAAATCTGACGATGAGTTGTCTTCTGTTAGGGCTGATTTGATATGTATCAGGTCGCTTCACCTCTTTCTTTTTTCACCAGCCGCCAAACCCACCTCCAAAAAGGAAGAAGAAAACTAATAATTGAATGTGAGATAGCAAGGGAGGACCAAAGGGCAGAGAATAGTAGCAGCGAGCACTTCACTTGGAAATAAGGTACATCCAATCCTAGAGGAATCATGAGAGCCAGAGTTGTATTCTCCTCAGAGCTTCTTCCCTATTTGTATTCAGGGACTTGAGTTGTGTTGCTTAGATGAGAGCAAATTCCCCTTTCTCACACAGAGTTTCGACGCTGATGCATTTTGTTCCAGCTGTAAAATGACCCCTATTTCTTCCTCTCCATATTGCATTCAAAGAGTCACATCAACAGGAAGTTCTATTTGAGTTTCACAAAGTGTTGACTCAACAGTGTTTTGTTCGATTCAGGGCGGGGTGCATTACAAGTTAAGGAAGTCTAATATTATTATTGCATTGGATTTGAAGTTTACAAGTAGTGATAATGTTCATTTATTTATTTTTATAAACTGAACATATGTTAAATATGGAAACTGCTCGTGATTCTTTAGCTGGACTCATACAACATTGAGGAAAATGTTTAAGAGTTATTGCATGAGGAAACCAGGCAGAGGTAGGAAGATGGGGGTCCACCAAATCGGCTCGTACTTTGTATGTATAATAGGTATGTGCAACTATGAACAGTCATAAGATTAAAACCCTCTGGCTATTTTTCATTATGGAGTCCCCCCCTCTGGGACCCTCAAAAATCAAACATTTTATATCTAAAAATTACTAAAATAGCGATGGCTGCCCTGATGATTCTGTTAAAGCTATGGACATAAATATAGATAGTTTCACAGAAAGAGTTGAAGATTAGATATTAAAAGTAAGAATTTTAATCTATATTTTTGTCACTTTTAAGGGGCATTATTTCCTATGGGCAGTGGCTTTCATGAATTGCATTAGTGTTGCTGGAGAGAGTAACATCTCTTATTAAAAAACAAGTATCATGTCATTGGGCCATGAATGGGGGGGGGGGGGGGGGGGGGGGGGCTTTATCTCCTATGGGCCACTACCCATAGGAGATAATGCCCCGTAAAAATGACAAAATTTAGAAGGATACAAATTCTAGTCCTCTTACTTTTAATATCCAATCTTCACCTTTGGGTCTGTGAAACTATGGAATCTATGCTATATAGAAATATAGAATTTATGTCCATAGCTTTAACAGAATTATCAGGGTAGCCATCGCAATTTTAGTAATCTTTAAATATAAATTGTTTAATTTTTGAGGGGGGTCCCAGAACTCTGTATTGTAATGACAATTAGCCAGATAGTTTTAATCATATGGCTGTTCATAGTTGCACATACCTATTATACATACGAAGGATGAGGCGATTTTTGGCCGACCCCCATCTTCTCACCTCTGCCTAGTTTTCTTGTGCGATGACTTTTTTTCTGGAATCATCCATCAAACCCAGAACTTAATGATGTGATATTTTTCCTTTTTTTTAATTATTATTATTATGTGGGTTTTTTTTGTTTTTTTTTACATATTTCACTGTGGTCTACATACATGCACCACCTACTGTAGTATCTCGGAGTCTCACGAACCTCACCTCACTCAATAATTTGATTCTTTTGCAGCACACGTACACTGCTCCAGTTAAATCCTTTCCTTGGTTATTGCCAATATCTCGGCTTAGATGTGCATGTAAACGTGCTGAGTGTGTTCTTCAGCTTTCAGCATTCAAGTTTGTTTGGCCCACATTGTAGAGTGTGTCTTGCAGTGAACTAATATTGCCAAAATGTTGCTCTATCTGTGAGTTGGACGCTGCTTCTTCCTGCCTTGCCTTGTTTGCGCACCTGTTTTCCACAGCTTTCCTGGTTACCACTCATGCCTGCTCCTCATCTGGTTTGTTCACATGTTTGGCAGGCCCAGCATCCTACTCTACAAACTAAAACCTGCTGCGCCCCACACCACAATACTACTTTTCTCTATATTATAATGATGCATTTACATACAGAATAGGTGGCAGTATCTGTAAACTAGCTCATCTGCAGTGCCTCAGAGTATAACAAGAAGTGATTACCCTTCACTCTAATGATTCTAAGTTGGAAACACATTAACTCAGGTTGACTGTGACCTATGGAGAAACCATGTAGACCTCTGTGCCCTCAGGTAGGCATCGAGCAGCAGGGAGAGCTGTGGATTTCTGGGGTTATGACAGAAGGCTGATAGATGAACGTGCTATTACAGGTCAATTATGACTCATTTGAGGTTTCTGCAGCTGCTTCTGGCATTACACAGCCAATTGACCAGATGATGACTGTAATACGACATAAATGACAGAGCGGGAAACAGACGCTGCCTTTGTGTCTGCCCACAGACCCAACGGGCATAGGGCTGCCAGTGAACCAGGGTAAAACATAAGGACTAAAACTGTCTGTGGTGTTATTAGCAAATAGGTCTTTCTGTGAAGACATTTATCCACCTGTCTTTAACAGCTGTACAGCTCAAACATCAAATGGAACTCCTAAAATATAGAGTTCAGTAAAGATGTCACAAAGTTTTCATCTAACCCTCATGGATATTGTGTAATTATATCCCGGAATGGAGTTTTGGGGATGTTATATTATTGATCCAACTGCCACTGCCGACTCCTTCGTGTTAATGCAATAACTTGTAAAATATTGGGTTTATAAATTCCATATTTTCTATATCAATGAATATCATGGAGAGGAAGAACTGATTTGATTTTGGAAAAGTTGCTATTTCTAGATTGGCACTCAAAAGTTTAAAATCACTAAACACTCTTGTTCATATCTCTGAAAGTATTTGACTAGAAATCTAGTGCAAATGAAAGTCCTACCCTGGGGTTGCCTCATGTCATGACATCATTAAGGGTTGGGGGCATTTGGAAATATATCCGTAGTCACTTCCGAAGATGTTAGCCTAGTTTTAATAAAGTTAGTAAGCAATGTGATGGCAGTGTTTTTCAACCTTGAGGTGGGGAGTTAGCTGAAATTTGTAGTAATTGGTAAAATATAACTGACACAGTTTGTCACGTCATAACATACATGACAAACTGAATCTGAAACTGAAGCACTGTGGTATTGTTTATCCATCAAATGTCCATTGTGGTCAGTTTCAGATGCTGCAGCGCTTTCATAATTCATAGTTTGAGTTATTGTTTGTCCAGGATTAATTAATTGTCAGCCTTGTAAATACAAGCTGAACTGACTGTACATATCCTGTTTATGGAAAATAAAAATTCAAATTTGTGCCATAATCTACACCTGGTTTTCCTGCCTCTTTCCATAATATAAATTTTATGGACTAAATGTTATATAAAATTAACCTTTATTTGTAACACAATATTACAAACTATATTACATCATCAAAAACATTATTTAACCCCCCCCCCACCCCACATGTTAAAATGTGGTCACAAGCCAAAAAGGGTTGGGAACCATTGGTTTAGTGCTATGTTCAATTCAGTTCAGGTAAGACAGAGGTGAATAAGGGTATCAAGAAGGACATCATCATCAGGACTTAACTGAGGACAATAAGCATGTTGTCCGTATATTCAATGTAAACAAATGCAGACCTGATGTTAATGATATTTTGGAAATAACAGAGTATTTTTGACATTTTTACTGTCTTAATGATTGTCTCTGTCCATATATAAGCTCTTGAAGCTCAATCATATGGTCATACTGTCTCTGTGACAGCCTTGTAGTTTATTATGCCAACGTCGAGGTGTCCTCCGTAGACCCTCTGATGGAGATTCTCATTCATTTGATTGTCAGTTGATTGACAGCAGAATGGTTAGGGCTGCGGCAAATTGCTCATCATCTGGGCTGGAGTTAAAGGCAATAAAGAGAAGTCACATGGTCCCTGCATATCCATCAGCAATTCAGCACATCGATTAGGTTTTAGTTTCATTGTTTTGCTTTGGATGTTTAGCTCAACATTGCTTTCGGTCATTTTTTATTCTTTCTTTCTCTTTTAGACCTTCAATAGTGCACTCAGAGAGGGCAGACCTGTCAAAGCGGTTGGCTCGACTAATTTACATCTAAAATGACTTCCTGGACCTTGAAAACCTATGGCGTGAGTTGCTGGTAGCAACATAGCATTTCCATCCTGCTTGCTCAAATGAAAGCGTCAATAGTTAGGGAAAAAAGAAATGAGCAGTAGGTTTTGCTTCCCCTTGTGAACAAATAAAAGACAAATCCAAATGAAAACATAAACTTCATGTTCCTTGGTTGGGGTAAAAAATTTCCGTCTTTTAACACGATGAACAATGATCTGTCAATCAACTCGGGTGGCACTGAAACCTGATTTCATACGTGTTCACTTTCCAATTGTAGACATCTCGCTGTGTTTGGCTCATCAACCAATCCAATCAATGTAGTGAATTTTAGCCAAATCGAGGCAGACGAGGGTGGGATGGCTTCACCATCCTGGGGGAAAAATGGGCAACTTTGCTTGCAGATACTACTGAATGATGCACCTCAATGAGATTTAGAAGTGGGCATATGTGATGATGATACCCCAGTATACCTTGGATTAAACCACTAAACTAAAGACTATGTTTATATGAAGATGATCAGAAGAGAAGATGTAAAACTGCCATCTCATTTTTATCTGCATTTACACGAGCGTTTTCCTTCCCGAAATCTCCAAGGCAAGAGTGTGTGGAATTGAACTGGATATGCATGCCAGGCTGCTAGATGGTGCTGTGACCATTTGATGGAATCGTAACAGCGGATAGTTTACAAAATTTCCACTCTGGAATGCGTTTTCAGATTTTAGTGTTTTCAAGCCATAAAAACCCAGTTCTGATGTAAACAAAAGACAGTTCTGATAAAATATCTTATAGTTTTGAGCCGCAATTGCCATCGTGTAAACCAGTGGTTCCCAACCTTGGTCCTCCAGTACCACTATCCTGTATGTTTTAGATGTTTCCCTCTTCCAACACACCTGACTGTCATGATCAAGGTCAGAGCTTGATGACAGGCTGATCATTTAAATCAGGTGTGTTAATAGAGGGATACACTGACGTTGCTGACTCTTCACTGTTTTTAAATTGCCCCTTTGTGGATAAATAAATTATTTCGAATTGAATTGAATTGAATCTAAAACATGCAGGATAATGGTACTTGAGGACCACTGTTGGGAACCACTGGTGTAAACAATCCCTTAACCTCGCCAATAAGATATGCATATGTGTGGACGTTATAACTTCACTAAACTAACAAACTATTTGTTGGCCTTCCAGAATAAAACCAATGCAATTTTACCATTTGTGTGTTAGTGATAAATCAAACTCAAATCTGCAATTTCTAATGAATAATACATCAAAGCAATGCCGTGATTTGATTCTAACACAACATAATTCATCACTAAACAAGGTATGCCAGTTCAAGAAAGAAGAAACGCATACATTTTCATTGACTGCCAGGATACAGTATGGAAAGTCAGTTGCATATACATGAGCTGTCTAAAAGTGACGCTATGATGGAGTCAACTTGTCTTCCAGGTAAGCTGTTATTCTTGGCTTAGACTCTGGATAGTAAGTGCCAGTAAATGTGTTGCCAAGGCCAGATGACAGCTCAGAGTGAGACAGTTGTATCACTCAGCCTTACATCCTGGCAACAAGTGTGACAATGTGTGGAGGAAAATGTAGTAAATGGATTTGGATTGTCCCTGCAGTAGCAGCCTAATGTCAGAGCAGTGAAGTATCTTCATTTACCTCAACTTCTGGACATAAACATCTTAGCCACAGCCTGTTTTTCTATCCAGTCTTCTAATTCAATAACTGGTTGTTTAGCAAAGTTCTTTAACCTGTACACGGAAAATCAAGTATTAATTCACTGCCTATCATTATGTCTATTTTTGATCTGTGCAGTTAAGTGATGCATTTGTACTTATTGTCAGTTTGCTCCTGTGGTCACATCCAGTATCTCTATCTAAAGAAGCAGCACTTACAAAAACAAAATGAGTCACCATGTTTAATAAAACCATAGCAGTGTTTCATAACATATCTTTTAGATCAGTAATATATACCAGCATCTTTTCTATGGTTATGCAGAATTTAATCAACTGAAAGAAAAGAAAACTGAAAGCAATCAAATGTCTTGTCATCTGAAATGTAAATGTGGTCATTAAAGTAAAACTATCTGCATAATTATGCTTTATCTGAATATTTTGGACACCTTTACATTGGATGACTCATGGGTATTGCCCCAAATGTATTGCCAGAAAGGTTCAGAGCCATCCTATACTACACATATGTTAAAATGTTTAATCAGATTAATCATGGCGATGGATTAATCTATTTTAATGCGTTCATTTTGACAGCGTTACTCCCAACATGTTACTTTTTAAATCGACATCCGCTCTCTTTATAAGTTCTGGTCTAGACAGCATATTTCACAGAGTAATAAATAAATAAAATCAGAGGTTGATTTGGATGCTTACAGATTTAATGAGTATAATTTCCAAAATAATTAAGGCTCATTAGGAAGTGTATTAGTCTGGGTTGGTTACACCTCTGATTTCATCTCTTATTTCTTGTTTATGTGTAGTATGTGTGTGTATATACATGTTTTCTTTAAAAGCTATAACACCACACATACAGTAAATCCAATACATTCTAATACAATTAACTGGTATGTTAAATACTACTTTTAAACCATACAGACCCAGTGTTACTTCTGTAGAAATTCCCAAATATTTTTTGTTTCTTACTTCACCTCTCTTAAGTGATTTTTCACCATTTATTATAATACGATCCTCTGTATCTTAGCATTTTCGAGTGTAAATATATGTATATTCCTCTATATTTAATATAGATGCTCATTGAAACTCAAAGAAAATTCAAGGTTATTATATCAAAATACAATAATTGGGGGAAAAAGTGTCTTTTTCAATACAATATTTCATTAATTGAACATAAAACCAGTGTCAATCCACCGGCATTGACCCAACACAATTGATTTTTATGGTAAATCAATGTCATTGAAGATGGATTAGTGGATCGAGAGCTTAAACATTTTAGATCAATACATGATTTTGGTTGCCGGTGGCTGTTTGGCTACATATTGCATTACATAGTCAAAGTATTTTAAATATATATGTGTATCTACATGATGCAGAGAACATAAATCCAGTTTTAGACTGAGGTGTCTTAGATTCTGATGGCAGTGGGCGAGAAGGATGCTCTATATTCAATCTATTTTTTTTTCAAAAGTATATTGATTGATTTGTTTATTTCAAGTATTCACCGAATACATCTAAGTCAAAAGAAAAAAAGGAAAAGAAATTAATTTACACCCAAAATGGAGTGAGAAGAAGAGAACACTTATTTAATACCACCACCATTTTCATCAATAACTAAATATTCACTCCTGTCCTTCGGCTCCAACCCAAAATAAATGAACAAAATACACCTCAATTCTTTTGGAATAAACTCATTCAACAATATTTACCTTATGGAGCCAAAATGTAGATTTAACAGCTATCTGCATGACAGTAATTACATACGAATGATGGTAAGAATAAAATTACAATACATAGTTTCATGTGATGTCACCGCATCACGCAGTAACACGCGTCGCCATTTTAAGAGGGGTAAACGGCACAGCAACACTAGATAGCTCTGTTACGATGTCCTACGACTATTTTGATAGCCTTCTGTCATCCGCAAAAGACCGGTATGAACGGAAATTAGCAGGGATCAGACTGGAGAGCTGTCCATATAAATTATATAAAGGTTCATATAAAGGTTCTTGGCAAAATGACCCCACGACTTCTCTTCTTCACGACTATCTCGTCAAAAGTCCTGGCATATCTTGGCAGTCCTTGCTTTTTCAGTCAGGATGGGTTAATATAAAGATAAAATATAAAATATGAATAGGTCTCATGAATAAAAATCAAGTAAAGATGAAAAACCCTTAAGAAAATAGTTTTGCCATTCATTTTAGGTTAGGCCTAGCAGGTAACTTTTTAGCTGGCTTTTTAGCTAGCCCACAAAAGAACTACTAAGAGGCCTCCATCTCAATTTCATGAAAAAATGTATATTTTTAGGCACTAAAATAGTCACATAGCTAGACCTACCACTGACAAAATGGTCTGAGCAAACATAGGTCCAATTTGATTTCGGACACCAGGTCTTGCCATCATCCAGATATATTCTTCTCAGCGCCTGAAGCCATGCTGCACGTTTTTCACCCTTTTCTGTCGGTACATGGAAAAAACACAGCTTCTCTTCCATCCAAACATGGTTATTGCACCTGAAGGCTGCACAAGATTTGGGCATTTTACACGAAGTTTTAAGCATGAAGGACGGTGCAGTGCAGTTTGCATAGTGGTTGCTACGCTGTTGTTTTCCCCTCTCAAAATGGCGGTGCGCATTACTAGGTGAAGTGACGTCACCACAAAGCTATGTATGTAGACCACTAATGTTAAAGAAGGTCACAGAGCACTGATTGTTGAAATAAACCAGAAGGTAAAGGACAAAAACAGACCAACTAAATGAGGATGAACAAACACACATAAACATTGTAAGACAGAATATTGGTGTAACATCAGCATTAAGATCCTCTATCTTTATACTGGGACATCATATATCATCACAGCTTTAATTTCTATAGATGTGCAAAGAAGCCATGTTGAATGGTGATGAATGGGTTGGTTAAATTCTTCTGGGTTTTACCAGTTGGAAACGTCAGGGAGCATTTGAGTTGAAATGTTGACATTTAATGGATGAAATATCTTAACTCTTCTTGGAGTCACATGTTTATTGTTTGAAAAATGTCTATTCTATTGCTGTGCATCATCAAACATTGATGTGTTTTATTCACAATAAAGCTACATAACACACCTCATAAAACAGGATCTAGTTTTAAATGTGCATCACTTTAAATGTTGTTGGGTGTAACTCAAAGTTTTAGTATGCAAAATTCAGCCCAGATGCAATATAGACTTGGAGAACTGGGTCACCCACTTCTACAACTCCAAAAACCTTAAGAATGCATCAGATTTCTCAACACACACACACAAAAAAAAAAAAAAAACTTGCATGTGTCAGCTGCATCTTCCTTTGTCGTTTTAGAAGGTTTGACTGCTTCCATCAATCCATACAAAAATATAGCCTGGATTAAATGAAAAGAAAACCTAAAATACACTTCTTTTTTTGATCATTTCTACATTCATAATAGGAAAGAAAGTCAAACCTACCAAAGTAGAGTGATGAATCATCTACACAATGAAATATAATTAGTATTAATTTGCACCAGGCATCATTCATTATCATGCATGTTATATTTTAGAACAAACCCACACACACTTTTTCAGGGTTGGAACTATTTCACTGTTTCTAGTCATACATCCATGCAGAAATGATGTTGGTTGGTTTAAGGATTTCATCATTACTTTAAAAACACTATGTAAATATATGCTTTCATGTAATATTTGAGTATAGCTGTAATGTATACCAATTTTAATTTCATATAGCCAATATTTGAAACCAATATTTAGTTTAATTTCCATGTAATTTTCAGAAAAGGTGCAAAGTGGTCCAGAATAGATCCCATTACATTTTGGCGAATGTAGGTCAAAGTTCAGTTTCCATAATGATAAGAGATAGGGAAAATCAAGTAAAATGTGATTGGGGGGGGGTTATTGTGTTTACCACCACTTATTTTTGGTTTGGGTTATTTTTCTGTTTGTCAGCAACGTTGTGCATAAACTACCGGGCAAATATCCATGAAATATTCAGGAAAGATTTGAGATGGTTCCGAATACATAACATACATTTGGTGAATGTAGGTCAAAGTCATGAAAAATGTGTTTTTGCAATAAGTATAACAGGGAGTGACTACAAAAGGACCCAAATGCAAGACTCTGAGACAAACACTTAAGATTAAGTGATTTATTTAACAACAGAAATATGTGACCGGACGGCCGATCTGTGGTGGCGGAGGTTCGCACCGGAAACTTAGGGGGGGGGCGGGGCAAAAAGAGTCAAGATTCCTTTGCCTTTGTCATTATATCCAGTGCATACAACGAAATCAAATCAAATCTCCACAGGTGCTTTAGCATAAAAAAAAAAAAAAAAACTCAGGATCAATACGTTGTAAAAAGAAGAAACCCTACAAATCCTAATCCACATCCTTCTGTCATTTTCTTGGCACATTAATGTCTTCCCAGATGAAAGATTTCTTCCTCATACATATATTTAGTTTTTTGTGTGTGAATAATTATATCAAATTACTTTTTTTTTTTGTACTTTTAAGCTTGTGCACCATTATTTATCGATGCCTTTTAGTCAGAATATGCCATATTTTTATGTTTCTTACTGTCAAACACTTGACCTGTTGATATTTCCCATGCAGTCAAAGGACTCTAGTGTGAATATGTCATAAAAATTAAAGTGCTGTTCTTGTCATCATGATTATTGATTTTACTTCTGAGGATTCCACCTTCATTATATATATATATATATATATATATATATATATATATATATATATATATATATATATATATATATGTGAATTGAGTGTGCTGTTTAATGAATATTATGGAAATGAAAATCCATAGAAAGAAGTGGCATTTTCCCTAGCTCCAGGTACACACATGGGGCTCAAGAAAAAATGATTGATATGATAATAAAGCAATGAGACTCTTCCTTTAAATAATTAATTTATTCATGACATTAATAAGTCATATTAAGTCATAGAAAGATGACTGATAGACACCAATTGAAATGGATTACATCCCACTGACAGATGAGAAAATAATTAATTCTTTCAGGCTTGAGGAGTTTTTTTGTTTTTTTTTTTGCCTTGAACCCATTATGGTAATGGACTGTGCCACCATTATGAAAAACACATGACTTGGATACGTACAAAAAAGTTTGGGCAACATATTAAATATAAATTAAAACAGTGCGATAACTTGTAAACCAATATTATACTCACAGTAAGATTAATTTTCGGGATACATACTAGACGGCCAAATTCGTGATTCGGGACAAGAGCTTAAAATTCTGGACTGTACCAAATTTTTCGGGATATTTGGTCACCTTACAAGCAGAGGTGGAAGTAACTAAGTACAAGTATTGTACTTCCTTTACTGTACTTAAGTAGATTTTTGAAGTATCTGTACTTTTCTTGAGTATTTATTTTTCTGGCAACTTTTTTTACTTTTACTCCCTACATTTTTGTATAAATATCTGTTTTTTATGTCCTTTACATTTTCAGAATAGACTTGTTACTTTTATAAACAAGACAAATGTGACGGTACGAAAAATAAGCTGTAAATCAGGAATTGTGACTGACTATATTGTAATTTTGACTTTTTATCTCATAAATTATCCATTTATTATCTCATAATTATGACTTTAATCTCATAATTTTGACTTTTTGACTGTTTTATCTTTTAATTTGGACTTTTTATCTCATAAATTATCAATTTATTATCTCATAATTATGACTTTAATCTCATAATTTTGACTTTTTGACTGTTTTATCTTTTAATTTGGACTTTTTATCTCATAAATTATCAATTTATTATCTCATAATTATGACTTTAATCTCATAATTTTGACTTTTTGACTGTTTTATCTTTTAATTTTGACTGTTTATCTTTAAAAAACATTTTTTTTAATCTCATAATTATGCTTTTTTTTTTTTTTTTTAAACCTCATGAAACATGAGTGTTTAATGTTTCCTAAATGTTTTGTCCATATCCACTAAACTGGGTACCGTGACCCAATAAAACACATCATCTATGCAGTAACACACTTTTAAAGACTTTAGTTTTTGGATTTTTTTTCTGTATTTTTTCATCCATCACAAAAAAAAAAAAATGCAGTTTTACTTTTTACTTTATTACAATTAAGAAGTTGTACTTTTTGACTTTTACTTAAGTAAAGGAGTTGAATCAGTACTTCTACTTTTACCAGAGTATTTTTGCAGATAAGTAGCTGTACTTCTACTTAACTACAGAATGTGAGTACTTTGAACACCTCTGCCAGTACCTTTCCAGATGCAGAAGCTGTCTTTAGGAGGAAGTCTGAAATAGTCAATTACATGCTCTGGAAATTCATGATTTCGTTGCATTAATTTTTTTAAAACACAACCTGTTAGCAGGCTAAGCTTTTCTGTTACATACACCTTCATTTCAATTTGTAATGAAATACTGGACTATATTTAAAAAAAAAAAAAAAAGAATGCAACAAAATCATGAAGTAATAACACATATGTTTATGGTGAGTTTTGCAGCAGTGCACTATGGGTACATTGTCATTGTTCATTCCACGTTGTCTATTCCCCCTGTTAGAGTTGATGTCGTTGTTAAAGGGCAGATTTCATTAATATTGGAACAAAGTCATCATTGGCAAAGATTAAAAATCCAAGAAAGGATAAATAAAGCTTTGTTGAATAATGTAGTGAATTAATAATTCAGGTACTAGAAGGACACTGTACCAAACACTAAGCTATCTAACATGGAAATTCTCAATGCATTTCTACTCCTTTTGAGTATGTTTTCATGTATAGTATCCAATTTGACAGTATATGACATAACATTCGCATGAGTTCATTGTCATATAGCGGAGCTTTGTGTTTCGCTGGATTTATCCCAAAGGATGTTTTGATTGATTTGATGAAATTTTGAACAGCGGCACATATGTAGGCAAGTTCACTTTGGCACCTGATGAACTGTCTATCCAAAATACATCTGTATATTATTACTAGTCGAAGGACGAGTAGGAGAGCGTGGGTGTTTGAGACAGGGGTACAAAGTTGCTAACTTTCATCCGCCCACTGCAACATGTGATGGTAAAATAGAGTAATTTATTCAATGTGTGTGTGTGTGTGTAAAATCCATGAGCTGACAGTAGAATATAGGTTACATCTATCACTAGTTGGTTACATCAAAAGCCACACTAATAAGGCAGTTGCTAGAGGCCAGGCTAATAAGGCAGTTGCCATGGAAGCCATTGTAGTTCTCAGTAGCACTAAGGTGATTATTGGTTTCTCTGTCCTGTCAAGCTGTGTCACAGAAAAAGGAAATTATTCATGTTTGGGGAGCTCTATACACAGAGTTGCTATGAAAGAGTCATATTTATCAATTGATTTAATTTCTTTATTTTAATTGGGCTCAAATCATACAGACTATATTAAGACAAAATTGGCTCTTACAGTAACACGAGTCACTTTTCCATTGGATCTAGAGTATGTGCAAAACTTTACTGATATTTACTAAATGTCGAGGAAAAAAAAACAGAAGTGGGTAATGTCAGTTTAGAATAGAATATGGAATAGAATAGAGTTTGTCATTGTAACAAGTGAAACTAAATTAAAATGCAAACCAGTCAGTGAATTAGGAGTAAAATAAGCTTGGATAAATGACTATTTTAAATCACAAATGCAATGATTTTTTTTTTTTGGTTAATTTATAATAATAACAATAATGGATTGGATTTATATAGTGCTTTTTTTGGCCACTCAAAGCACTTCACATTAGAAGGTGACATGAGAAGTTGGTCCATAAACATGGTACTGAATATAAATGACATGTTAATTATCACATATCACATCTCCTATGAAATAATAATAATAACCAAAAAATGTATATATATATATATATATATATATATATATATATATATATATATATATATATATATATATATATAAATAATCGCACAATTTAGATTTTTTGTCTAAATTTTGACTTTTACTTTCACAATTTTTATATTTTATCTTAAATTATTCATTAATCTGATCACACATGATTTCAACACAGTAATTCACTTTTAAAGGGTTTAATTTTGATACTTTTTAAACTTTTCAGATTTTTCCTGGTTAAATAAGTATTACTGTGTTCATGGCAAAAAAAAATTTAGCTTTACTTTTTACTTTTGCACTTTATTACAATTCAGAAATTGTACTTTTTTTAAAAAAAAAACTTTTACTTAAGTATAGGAATTGAATCAGTACTTCTACTTTTACCAGAGTATTTTTTCACATACATTACGTAGCTGTACTTATACTTAAGTACAGAATGTGAGTATTTTGACCACCTCTGCACCAGAAGCATATAACAGTAGAATAAAAAATACACTTTTTTCCACCTCTATGACAAACGACCGAAGCTCAGTTGGGACTTTTTCTACCAACCAGAAGGCAGAATACTATATTATTCACTAATTCATACAGTGCCATCCTGCAGAACAGATCATGGAAAACTCCATCATTGTCATCACAGACTTTGACCAGTACAGCCAGTCACATGTCGAGAACGATCCCTCTTTCATTGACTGAATAAAAGTCACAGCACAGAGGTAGATGCATGCCTGCCAAGCACAAAACAGCAGAAATCAGACAAAACCAGGTGCAGAAAATCACAATCCTGCCTTTTAAAGGGAAAAGAGAAAAGCCACATAATGCTTTCTGCAAAATACTTTCAAAATGGTGGGTGACAAAAAACGATCCATGTTGGAAATTGAACATGGATAGTAAGATGGTAGGCTACTTAAAAGTCAATCTGTAGAGAATGAATCCATCCCATCCTCAGAGAAAAATCACTGTCTAGTACTATTACTCAAAGGCAAGCACACACATAGTGAACATTGTTATGCAGAACAACACGGCACAGTCTGGGAACAACTGACTACACTGTTCACAACAAGCTTTTCTAACAGACATTTTGGGATTTTATGAGGTCATTGACATTCAGACTCATCTTTACAGTCCTTTCAGGCTCTTTCAAATACATACCTACGCACATATACAACATTTTTCTTCAGATAATTCTTATGAAGATTCTTAAGTAAAAAAAAAAAAAAAACTATGTTCCTAAGATTTATCTTAAGTGAAATTCCTCAATATTTTCATCAGAACAATACCATTTCTTATTTTTAATACTTAAAAACTTCTTATGATCCACACATACTGTAAGCCTAGACTCGAATGTAATGACATGACTGATAAAATTACCATTATTAACTTAAATACTACCCTGGCTTCATGACCTATTGTCTGCATATCCTATAACTGTAGGGTACATTTAATGAAAGGTATAGCCTACATCAATTCAACCTATGGTGTTAAGGCCCATTGTAAGTAATTAACATCTCAAATGTCTGTCACTATGGAGAAAATTGGTGGGTGTTTGTACAGTAACTGCAAAAAGTACTAGTAAAACAACGCAAAACGGCAGTAAAGACCATTACTGTGTTCTTACCAATGTTCATTTAGGATCCTGCACCAATAGTTTAGTGAATCCCTGTATTAGACTAAAACACATTATGTATGCATCGTACTTTCCACACTATAAGGCGCACTGGACTATAAGGCGTATTGTCATTGAATGTTTTTTATGAAGGTTTTCATTTATGTTTGAAGGTGAAGGTAGCGCTGTACATGGCTGCATGACCCGATCAGCCTGGGAGGGGTTAGTCAAACTGAAATTTTGTTTTGTGTGGATATGCAAAATGACAAATAAAGCTTTTTGATTCTTGATTGATATAAGGCACATGAGGTGAAGTCAAAATCATGAGATAAAAAATCAAAATCATGAGATAAAAAGCCAAAATTATGAGATAGAAAGTCTAAATTATGAGATAAAAAGTCAAAATCATGAGATAAAAAGTCAAAATTATTAGATAAAAAGTCAAAATTATGAGATAAAAAGTCAAAATTATAAGATAAGTCAACATCATGAGACAAAAAAAATCAAAATTATAAGATAAAAAGCCCAAATTATGACATAAAAAGTCAAAATTATCAGATAAAAAGTCAAAATTATCAAATAAAAAGCCAAAATGATGTGTATTTATAAGGCACACTGGTTTTTGTAGAACTAGTTAATATGCAGTAACATTACTGCCTCATGTCTAATAATCTACCTTCAACTACTGGGGAGAACTTTAAGGTAATTTTTCTCAGTTTGGTGATCTGTACAGTTAATGCCTTTTCAGTGTAGTTTTTGTTCTTTTCTGTGAAAAAGTTGAACAATCCTGAACTTGGTCTCACTAAAAACCTATTAGCCAATTCCTATTTTTAATTAATTTCTTGCACAGTGTGTAATTAACGGCAATATGTGTCAGCCATATAGTAATGTGAGATTACTGAGGCATCGTGTGTAAACATCCAGGCTTGACGAAAAATGAGAGGAAAACGGTAAAAAAAAAAAAAAAAAAAAAAAAGACAAGACGAGAAAAAAAAAAAAACCATTAATATCCGGCTCTCGCTGTGGAATTTGTTTTCTCTTGTCAGGCAGTTGTGGCTGTCACAGTGATGAGTGGGGCCGTCGCACTGAGCGCCTGTATCACTCCGACTGAGAACAGAAGAGATAGAGCGAGAGAGGAAGAGGAAGAGCAATGAAGGACGAGGCAAAGAGAGGAAGTGGGAGAAGTCGCGAAAACCAGATGACAACAACAAAGAAACCGTGTGTGGGGGGGTGGGGGGTAGTAAAAAAAAAATGAAATGACAAAAGGTGAGGCTGGAGAAGAGTGACAGCTGTAGAGACGGAAAAAAACAGAAAAAGATGGAGTCTGACGAGCAGCTCGACTCAGTGTGGAGTCTGAATGTGTAAACACGGTCTTCATCAGACTCCACGCGCCACAACTACCGTTTGTTTTCAACGCACAATATCTTCCACGCAGCTTGTCAACTCATAGCACCTTGTCAGATGGGCTACGTTTAGCTGCGAACGCTTTCAACGAAAAGGCTCGAAGCACAATGAGCAGCTGAGCTTCTAACGTCCTGAAGCAGCTGTTTAGTCGACTGCTCTTTTCCACCTTTACACGTAGATGTTTGGAGATTTACATGCAGGTTTGTTTGTCATATTAGAACCTACACACGAGTGAAGTGTGGGAGATGGTTTTCTTGTTTGTAGATTAGTTCTACGTAGTGCAAACACAGTTAAACGATAGCCTATAGCAGGGGTGTTAAACTCGTTTTCTTCAGGGGCCACATTCAACCTGATTCCACCTCCAAGGGGCTGGACCAGTAAAATGAAAACATAATAACTTATTAATAATGACAATTCCAAATTTTGGCATTGTTTTAGTGCGAACAAAAAACCCCAATTAAATTATAAAAATACTTTTAGAAATGATCCAAATGCAAAACAACTTACATTTCATCAGGTAAGTAAAGACAATTTTAACAATATTCTGCCTCATCATTAGTCCATGTGTTTTATTATGGATCAGTTTTACAAAGACACTAAACTCTTAGTAACAGAAGCAGAAAATAGTTCAAATTGTGTCTAATTTTCTTCGGACATTTGAAGTTGTTCTTATTTGTTGAACTTTTATTGTTATAGGATAGTTTGTGAATGTAAATATTTTCAGAATTTTATATTATATTTTGCAGTAAAACAATGACAAAATAGGAAATTGCCATCATTTATAGGCAAAGAAAAAACTAAGAAGAAAAAATGGAGTCATTTAATTGGTTATTATGCTCTTCATCCCAAAGGGTCACATTGGGTTCCAATGTGGGGGGCCGCATTTGGCCCCCAGGCTGCATGTTTGAGACCCCTGGCCTTTAGTAAGTAGCTGTGTTCATATCAGTGCTATCATTATTACCTCCGCTAAGGATGTTATGTCTGTCTTTCCGTCTGTTAGTTAGCAAGATAACTTAAAAAGTTAAGGATGGATCATGATTAAATTTACAGGGTGGGTTCGTAATGGGGAGATCTGGAAATGAATAGGTTTTGGTGGTGAAAATTTCGAAGTGATCCAGGATCTCTTCCGTATCACCACCGAAATTGTATTATTTTGTTCCTTGTAACACTCCCGACACATCCTGGAAATGTCATCAAAATCCATCCGGAGGTTTTTGAGTCATCTGCCCCCCCCCCCCCATGGTTCCTCATGGTTAACACTTTACAAATAACTTTTTCAATGTTTAGATTTGGTGAGAAAATAGGAAGAGTTGTTCTGTTGAAATACATCTAGCAGGGAAACTAAGTAAAAGTACTTCATTACTGTACTTTCTTGAGTATTTATTTTTCTGGAAACTTTACTTTTACTCCCTACATTTTTGTATAAATATCTGTACTTTATACTCTTTACATTCTCAGAATAGACACTTTACTTTTTCAAGCTAAACACGTGACGGTACAAAACATAAGTCGTGAATCGGAAATTGTGACTTTTTATATCGTAATTATCCATTTCTTATCTCATAATTGTGACATTTTATCTCATATTTAGAAAAGTTACATTGTTTTTGTCCACCAACGTCGCAAAGTTTACAAAGTTTTGGAGAAAAATTACCACTACATAAATTGCTTCAGCTCGGATATACGAGCACCAATTTGGCTGAAATTTGACAGAACAGAATATTTACTGTCTCCCAAGTCTACATCCATTTAGCTAAAGACATATCAATGTTGTACTATAGCGCCCCCTCGGTAGCTACTTGTAGTAAAATGGCTGTAGTTCGGACATACAAACACCGATTTGGCTGAAATTTGACTCAGTTGTCAGTCTCGCAGTTCTACATCCATTCAACCCACAACATTTGAAATAAGTCACTCTATAGCACCCGCTACATATTTATACAAAAGTGTGAGTTTCTGGCAGAATATCGCATCCCCACCACGGTACGACGTCAGGTCGCAATTTGTCATTATATTCGTTCAAACAAATGTATCTTTAGTCGTACGATGCATTAAATATGAACAAGAAATTGAAGAAAACAAGGATGGAATAAACATTTTCCTGTACTTGCAGTTTTAATATTTAATATTTTTTATAATGCAGGGGATTATTTATCTAGCTCCATGTACTACTGTGGCTCCTTGTATGATTTTTAAGCTCTTTATATGGTGAGTTGATAATAATGATACTATCCTATTGTGAGTGCGGAGGTTGGGGGGTTCTCAAAACTCATCAACAATCACTGGTTTTTCATTGCCTAAAACTTGCCGGATGAAGCTAACCCCCCCCCCCACCACCACCACCACCCCCCCAACCCTGAAAAAAAAAAGCATATGCACCTGTCTCGTGAAAGAGGTGCAAAACTATTCCTCAAAACAACATTAAGCTGATCGCTGGAGGTGAGGAGGTTAATAATATCCAAGCAACACCACTGATAAAGTTAAACTTGTTAAAACGGGTTGAAATGATTACTTTGGATAAATATTTCTGGTAAAATTGCATTCATCCTAATATTTTCCATTTGTCGTTTTATCCATTTCAGTGTTCTACTGAGATGACAGTGTGTTGATCCAAGCGTTTAATTTGATGACTGCTTTTTTTGTTTTGATGGATTTCTCCTTTCATCCGCACCTTTTACAAACTGAAAAAAACAGACATTTGCATTTTTATTAGAGAAAAAGATTCAAGAGGAGACAAGTGGTGGGTTCATACAAATAATATCAAACACTTCACAGACGTGTAACCACATGTTTATTATTGTAATAGTCGTAGTATCTATCTGCAGCGTAATCTATCTATCTATCTATCTATCTATCTATCTATCTATCTATCTATCTATCTATCTATCTATCTATCTATCTATCTATCTATCTATCTATCTATCTATCTATCTATCTATCTATCTATCTATCTATCTATCTATCTATCTATCTATCTATCTATCTAACTATCTATCTACCTATCTACCTATCTACCTACCTACCCACCTACCTACCTACCTACCTACCCACCCACCTACCCACCTACCCACCTACCTACCAGGTAGTGGCTTTAAAATAAGTCTGGGGTCACAATGTGAAATTCTTAGAAATAACAAGAGAATAAGTTTCAGATCTACTTTAAAACACTGTCTGTACATTATGATCCATTCACTTTACAATGTGTAAAGTGAAGTATTTACAAATCCATTGTATATATGTACACAAACCACCATATATGTGTAATAACACACCATCATATATGAAAAACATGAGCTAACCAACACTTTTGTCATTTGTTTTTGTCATTTGAAACAGATGTAATCAGAATAAATTTTAAAAATGTAATTGTAGAGCAGGGTTATGACTTTGATCAATGCTATGTATGTGCAACATCAATAAATTAAAAAAAAAAATGCAATGAAAGTTTCATTCTTGATCACCTGGAAAGGCTCATTTCCCACACACACAGTAATTAAAGCTATAGGTACAGATCCACCAAAAGATTAATGGAACTGAGACAAAAACATGGCATATGATTTATAAAAAATATGCAAAGGGTGGAATTCACTACAAAATGTGCTGCCAAGCAGATGGTAAATGCTGCACCTGTGTTATTTACAACAGTGTACGTTGGATAATTTTAATACATTGGTACGAAATAGGTTCCTTTATGCAAAAATTAGTTTGTTTTTTTTTTCCAAAAATCAGTCTAATTAAGGATAGACTGGTGTAAATTGCTACAAACAGTTAAGCTGTTGAAATTAACATCAGTATAAAGTTGGTGTTAAGTGATTCAGATTTACCAATTCTATTTCAGTGATGTGGCTCCCAAGACACATGCTTCAGGTAAAAACACATCTTGGATATGTTAGTTCATGAGATTTGCATAAAAAAAAACCTCCAAAATTTAAAAAAAAAAATAATTTCTCATTGAGAATTCCCATTGTTGTTCTTGAGCTCATAAGTATTTATAATACCGGCCCTGCTGTTGTATAAATCAGCTCAGTCCAATCTTACATTGACTTTAATCATCACTGAACCTTGTGTATATTGCTCACTGGGAAGTGACTCAGATGGACACAATATAGATGTCTTCACTGCACAGACAATAAATGTCCCCTGAACCAGCCTCAGTTTTGGATTTTAGGGAGGTTTCTTCTACACCACTGACTCATTTTCTCTTCAAATGTATTTGATTTGTGAAACTTACATTGTATTGAATTGATGTTTGGTGCTAAAGTTAGGATAGGAGATGTTTTCTGGAGCATTTTTTTTTTTATTTTCATTTTGCTTGAAAACCTCTTCTCAACCCTGTTGCACCTACTAAAATCGAATGTTTGTCAAAAGCCCCAAATGTTTTAGTCCAGTCTATAGGGTGTGAAAAGAGGAAAATCTGACCAATCAGTGTACTGATGATTACAAACCTCCGTCTGCCTCCCCCTCCCCGCGTAACTTATGAATATTGTCAACTTTTCTCCATTTCCATCTACAACTGTACAATTTTTACAATATTACACTTTAGTTTATGTAGTTTGTGCAGTTTCTACAGTATTTATTAAAATAAATATCTGGCTGAAATGCAAAAAAAAAAATACCTGAAATGCTAGAAATTTAAACAAATTAATGTAAAATTATTGTGGGTGTGTTTGTGTATTTGGTCAAAAGCATGTGAATATATAAAAATATGACTTATTTACTCAGTGTGTGTACTTTATATATATATATATATATATATATATATATATATATATATATATATATATATATATACTTTTCATTATGGTCCCATCCATTATTCCATTTCTGAATCATCTTGTCAACATTATTCAATATTATTTAACATGGACCATTACCATTACAGCATCATTACAAATCAAAAGTACTTGATTTCTACTGCTTGTCAAGAGAGGGAAGTGTGGAGAGAGATGCTCTTTCAGTAATAACATTACTACTTTATAGCTGATAATGAAGTGTCTTATAAAAACGAGAAAAGCTCCATCTGGATCCACAATAGTTCACACCACGGTATATGGTTATTTAATTAAAATGGAAGAAGATAACATGGATATACATCATTAAACATAATGTGAATAAAACCTGAATACATTAACTTGTCTATAAACATGATTTCTGCTCTAATCATTGCGGTCACATGTTCATCCACACTGGAGGTGAAAATAAAAATCTAATCATCCACCACTACTTTGCAATGTCATGTCCCTCTGCATTTTTTTTTTTAATCATCCATTTGATTGACAGTGCCTTAGTGGAAGAAATTACAGACTGTGCATCTAATCCATACATCAAAACATACAATTTTGACAATTTTCATGCATTGACAGTTGTTTTGAAAGTATGAAATTTGCATTTTAGTCATTTCAGCTCTCTTGAAAATAAGAGAAAAGTGGTGTTTAACTGGAAAACAGCAAATGATGAAGCATATGGTTATGATTGTATTGTTATTGTCAGGCAAATGTTACTATATATAACTGTTTGATATTAACTTGTACATAGATACAATATTTTCCAACATATATAATCTGAAACAAAGGTGGTACACAAGAAAGATCTTTTTTTTTTTTAAGAAAATCTGACAAAGGACATGGATTATCTGTCTGTCTGTCTGTACTTTACTTGAGTATTTATTTTTCTGGCAAATTTTCTGTTTTACTCAAACATTTTTGAATTAATATCTGCATTTTATACTCCTTACAAACTCAGGATAGACGTGTTACTTTTTCAAACTAAGTAGATGTGACGGTACAAACTGTGACTTTTATCCCATAATTTTCACATGATCTCATAATTATGAATTTCATATGTAATATTTATTATCCATTTTATCTGATAATTTTAACATTTTATGTCTGAATTTTGTGTTTTTATCTCATAATCATGCTCTTTGTAAAATATAATTTGTGCCTTTTGTTTCCATTTTTGAAAAGTTTTCAGCCCATATCCATAAAACAAGTACTATGACGAGATCCAACACATTGTCAACACCCTTTTATGAGCTTTATTTTTGGATAATTTAGAAACTTTTCAGATTTTTCCTGATTAAATAATAGGCGAAAAAAACCTCATTTTTCTTTTGTACTTTATTACAATTAAGAAGTTATACTTTTTTTTTTTTTTACTTCAGAATCAGTACTTCAGGTTTTTACAGAGTATGTGTACTTCTACTGAAGTACAGAATGTGAGTACTTTCAACCCCTCTGAGTTGTTCAGTACATGTGAAGAGCTGTGTTACTTTAGTTTTCTCTTGTGCTATATAATCTGTGTAACAGTATAATTATTCTTACAATATGGGATTTGACTGACAGTTCACCTGCTGAGGGAGAATGGGTTTTATTCTTTTGTTCAGTACAAACATCTCTGATGGTGTTCTTAATGTAATGTTGTAGCCCCAACTATCGTCGATCTTAAAAATAAATATCTGACTCAGCAGTGAACTGTCAATCAAATTCCACATGACATACATGAAAAAAACACCGTATGTGCTTAGGGTCAGTGTTATATTGGAAAGATATGATCTGTTCGACTGAGCTGAGACAATACCAGAGTGGTTTACTTTACCCTGAGAACGTCCTTGTGTTCCAGCAGAGCTCAGACTTGAACCCGACTGAACATTTTTGGAGAGACCTGAAAATGGAAGTTCGACAGTCCCCATTCAACCTGACTGAGCTTGAGGGGATTTACAAAGAATGATAGAAAATCCCTCTGATCCAGGTATGTAAAGTGTTTTGTGTCAAACCCCGAGTCTGCCAAAGGTGCTTCAGCCGAGCAAAGCATTCTGAATACAAACGCCAATGTGATGTGTGTATATAGAGGTGGGAATCTTTGGACACTTAACTATTCGATTATGATTCAGAGGCTACAATTCGATTATTGACCTGTTTAACACCGAAATACTTCCACCCACATTTTGCCTAAATTTCTTAATAAAGTAGATTGAAAGTTGTTCTTGAACCATTTTGATAACGTGTAGTCATTAATTGTTGCGGATGTTTATTGATGGTTTGATGCATTTTGGACTATATTTGGACATTATTTGGGCTACACTTGGACAATATCTGGGCTACATTTGGACATTATTCGGACTACAATTGGATGATATTTGGACTACGTTTGGAAAATATTTGGAGTCTATTTGAAATACATTAGGATTACATTTGAAGTAGATATTTCTTGGTTTGGATGTTTTTGTTGACTATAATTGCATTTGGGAGTGTATGGTTCCTTTGTGGTTAATTATGAAACATAAAAACCCAGATCTTTTGTTTGCTGTTGTGGTTTTGTGGTAACAGACAAACAGACAAACTGGCAAAAACATAACCTCCTTGGCGGACCTCTCTTCATTTGAATGGGACAGGTCTGCCTTGGCAGAGGTTTGTGCTCTGAGTGCTTTTCTAGTTTGAATTGTGATGAGCTATTTTGACCAGGGCCGTATTATAGACCAGGGTCCAGGGGGGAGAGGACACAAAGTGATGCAAATGCCAATTGTGATGTCAGAAGGCCTCTTACTTTCTGGCATCATATGACTACTCACAGTGTTATAGAGCAGATGGTTTGACCCTCCAAATAGCAAGCTGTGAAGGGGAATGGTCATTTTCCAAATTTCCTCGTATTAAAAATGAGCTAATGATGAAAATGTGCCAATATCAGTTGAATTCACTCTCCCTTCTTGCAACAGAATCAGTTTGTTCGACAGCTCAACGTTGATGACTTAGTGGACGACTACAAGGATGAAGAGTACAATGACACTTTTGTAGAATTCTCTCTAGATTGGCATGAGGTGAGGGTGGGGGGGTGGGGGGGGGGCTTTAAAAAATTCTAGCTCCGAGGCCCAGACCCCCCAGTAATTTTGACTAGAAATGAGAAAAGTACACTTGATTAGATTTGGAGATTTCCCAGTGAAGCGACTGGTTTTATCCATCAGGCTTCCAGGTGGTTTAATCCTGTGCAATAGTTTGCTCAGTGGTTTGTTTACGCCACTGTCACTGTTTGATTTGGATTTTGATAAAGAAAACAAGGAAAGCTCTTTACTGGTTTTAACTCTGCTGCCCTCAACATGGGCCGATAAAGCATTTTTATTCAATCTAGTTTTACTTTTAATTTACAGAGCAAATGTGAAATCCTGTCCGTATATTTAAAACCAGCCTGTGTTGTGCACTTCACTGTCATTATGGCTGCTTTCACATTTGGCTGCACTGGACTGAATGCAGCAGGAGACAGCAGGCGCTTCACTGAGATCCATGTTTTATTCACTGGACTGTAGCCACTTGGCAGCTAACATGTGTTCCTTAGAAAGCCTGGCTTTGTTAAGAGGACAGGCCGGCAGGTTGCTGTTGGGAAGATCTAAGCTGTGAAATTCCAAATGTGAGAGAAACATACATTAAGGTGCTAAAGGCTATTTCTATTCAGTTTGGTCTACGGAGGGAGAATACACAGTGCATGTATCTGTGTGTGTAGCAATGGCTCACTTTGGAAAAGAAATGATGTACACCGACATGGCCTAAAGCGTGTATTGAGAATTGAATGTACGATACAAGACCAAGTAAGTGTTGGAAGTGAAAATCTATACAAGGAAAAAACATCCAAACATTGTTTTTATTGGGTTTAATGGGCTGCTGTTAACATTTAATACGGTTCCTGTCTACACACGCATAGATTTTCCCACTACCTTCTTAACTTGTTGACATCTGTTGATACCCTGATGGCTCGATGACATCTATTATTGAGCCTGAAAAATGGATGTTCAATTGGATAATAGCGAGTTGCGAGACAGAACATTCTTATGTGTTTGTACTCTTTCAAATGCAGGCTTTCAAAAAGCCCGCAGAGTGCTAGTTTTTTCGGCTCTGTCCCTCTCAGCAAGCCATCTCTTCAATCATTAAAAAGGCGTTTGGTTCGTGTTGCTCATACCACTAGCTCTCAGTTGCCTCCTTGACAGCCAGTCACGAAATGCATAAAAGCTGAGCGTGTACGCGTGTGCACTCGACATCACAGGTGGAGGGAGGAGAAATAAAAATGAAAAAATAAAATAAAACCGTGATAGGTGATACCTGCTGGCTCCTGCAAACCAAAAATGTTTCTGTTCAGACACGAGTGCCTCAAAAGCAAAGAGGTTTAATGGCGGTTAGAGATGCAGCACTTGATGGGACTGTATATCCTCTTCAATTGTTGACATCCAAATCCTCCTCAGCGTGATTCCCCCACTTCAAACAGCATCTGTCTCAGCGATCCGGGCCCGAGACCAAAGATCGTCGATGCTCTTGTCAGCATCCCATGCCCCCTCTCCATCATCCCTCGGTCTCTTGTTCTCTCTCTGCAGGTAATTCAAGAGGCTCGGCAATATGTGCAGGTTTAAAGTCCTCTCATGTGACAACATGGTTCTCACACAGGAATTGGCTTGGACAGTCATAATCTCCACTAGATTTGTAGTGTTCAGCATTGGCACATTTATTTTTTTAACAATGGTTCTTATTTGTTGCCCCCCACAAAACAAGCTGTTATATATATATATATATATATATATATATATATATATATATATATATATATATATATATATATATATATAAAAAGTTTGCTTAAGGAGCGCTACCAGGACTCAAAATAAGCAATAATAATTAGAAGTGCTCTATTGGATAGGAAAATAGCAAGACAAAAAAAGAAAGAAAAATTCCAAGGCACTCTCTTATAAGTGAAAATTAAAAAGCCTTTATTAACTTGGCTTGGTTACAAAAACCTATAAAAAATCATATAAAAACCCCAACGCGTTTCGGCATCATAGCCTTCATCAGGGAGTCAAAATGACTCTTTTGACTCCCTGATGAAGGCTATGATGCCGAAACGTGTTGGTGTTTTTATATGACTTTTTATATGATTTTTTTTATAGGTTTGTGTAACCAAGCCAAGTTAATAAAAGCTTTTTAATTTTCACTATACTTTAACTCCAAAAAGAAATACAGATAGGCACTAGACCAGGGGTGTTAAACTCATTTTAGTTCAGGGGCCACATTCAGCCTAATATGGTATAAAGTGGGCCACACCAGTAAAATAATATAAATAATAGGATAACAATGTCTGTATATAATACTGTATATATGTAAATGTACTGTATGTATACTGTATATATGTAAATAATAGGCTAAAAATATCTGTTTTTGAGTAAAAAAAAGATACATTCTCCAATAAAAAATAGTTTATATCTACAAATTGTATGTGGACATATCACGAACAAATATGAACAACCTATAAATTCTTAAGAAAAATAATTGGAATGTTGAGGACATTATGTTTTAGTTTATCATTTATCCATTTGCATCACAACTTGCAGATCGCAGTAGATCTACAAATAGACACAGCATTTAGTAACAGGTTGAATATTATATAGATGAAATTCCACAAATATTTCAGGTTATTCAAATTTTTTTGGAAAAGGATCTTTTTTTTGTATTTATTTTAAACTAAAACAGAAAGGAAAATTAGTTTAAGGTTGGTTTCATTAATTCCAGGTTATTATGACAGTATTTTACAAATCTCATCTACTTTAGATTGGATTAACAAAGTGAACTTCCTTGATTTGCATTTCACACATTTATCCCAGGGGCTAGATTGGACCCTTTGGCGGGCCGCATTTGGCCCCCGGACCTTATATTTGAGACCTGTGCACAAGACACTTCCAGTACTATTGCTGACAGATTAGAAACCAAGTATGGGCTTTAAATCTATGTCATAACCTTTGATCTTCAGCAATGTTAAAAGGTCAAAATCAAAGTCATGATTTTAAATGGTCATAACTCCAAAAGAGTGGTGATAAATACTGAGCTACTGCTGTTGACAGATTTTTTTTTCGTTTTGTGGATGTGAGTGTGTGGGAGACTGTGTAAGAATGTGCTCATCATATCAACCTGTATTATTTGAAACTGTGGGTGTTTGAAAAGGGTGGGTTTTTGTGGTTTATTTTGCAGTAAAATGTGTTGCAGTCCAGAGTATACGGTGATATACCTGCTTATTTTTCAGTCCCCATTACATTTAACAGTAAAATCACAGATATATGTACGTGTAAAAAACAAATAGTTGCCACATACAGAGAGCAACCCACAGGTTCTGTTTGGTAAAAGCAGTCAGCAATCTGAAAGTAACATCTTAACCTATAAAAACCCAAACAGCCAAAGTCTCCTTCTGGTCCACATGACATTTAACCATTCGGGGCCTGTGCAGTTACGATTTCATGACATCTGAAAATGGCTTGGGGCTTAAAGAGCTACACAAAGACAGTCAAATGTAAATTATATGGGAGAAACTTTAATCCGAATCTTACACTATATTTTGCCAAAGGGGCATTAAAAGTGCAGAGTTATGGTCTGAAAATATAGTCACGGTTTATGGTGCATTTAGATGGAAACATGCCTACTTTTGCTTCATCTATTTGCAATAAGAGCAGGTCCAATCTGTCACAATATGTGATTGGACAGTTTACACCGTCAGGGGCTCAGAGGTTTGGTGTGTTCCAGATGGCCACCTGCCTGCTAAAGCTCGTTTTCTGCTCGTATTAGCATCTTGTGTCATGTTATGAAACACTCCAGTGCCCTGTGGCCATCTTATTATTTACCAGCAGATTGTATGGTATGTCAGAGGTAGCATCAGGACTGGCTCAGCCATATGTAATCCCTGCACAACAACTAGAAGCTGTATGTACAAGTATATGAATGAGCTGAACTTGTATAGCGCTTTTCCATCTTCATGGGTTAGCCTCACATTCACCCATTCACACACACCAGTAGGATTGTAAGGTTCTGTCAGTCCTATTAGGAAGTCAGGGTTCAGTGTCTTGCTCAAGGACAGCAGATGCGAACCACCAACCTTTCGGTCATTGAACGACATTGAACGACCTGCTTTACCAACTGAGCCACATTACATTACCTTGTATTTGGCAGATACTAATAATAAATAGCCTGTAGCACTAGCAGTTTCAATGTCGACAGGAAATATACAGAACACACACCTGTAGATATTCATATGCAGTAGATATTCATGAGAGAGGAGAGTCTTCACATGTTTCTTGAAGGTTGAGAGGGATGATGCCAGTCTTGTTGATTCTGAGAGTGTGTTCCACCACTGAGGGACTAATACAGAGAACAGATTTGCCTGGTATCACTTTGGTTTGTGTTGCCAGAGCGTAGATCACTGGCAGGAGCATACAGCTTTAGCATATCCTTCAGATAAGCATTTAATGGTTTTGAAGTCAAGGGTCAAGGTCCTGTGCTTGATTCAGGAAGCCACTGGTAGACAGTGCAACTGGATAAAGAGAGGAGTAACATGGACCCTTTGGGGTTGAGTGGATACCAGATGTGTCGCAGCGTTCTGCACCATCTGCGGAGGTTTTATAGCACAGACTGGTAGACTAGCCAGGAGGGAGATGCAGTAATCCAGACAGGAAATGACCATGGCCTGAATCAGTAGGTGCGCTGAATGTTGGGTGAGGTAGGGTCTGATTTTCTGTGTGTTGAACAGCACATATCAGCAAGTCTGGGCGGTTGATGATATGTGGTTGGAGAGTAACAGATAGACACCAAGGTTTTTGGCAACTTTGTTTGAGGTCACAGTGGTAGAGTCCATCCTGAGGTTGATGTGGTTGTATATATATATATATATTGATATTCTAAAATAAGTGATCTTTTCAAATGCAGGTTCTTAATGGGAAGTGACCATACAAATTCCCCAAAGAGGAGCTTACAGACTCTTAAAGTCGAACACAAGGGCAAGAAAACTGAGGCAGAGCTAAAACTGTGCTGAACGGTCATGTGGAAATATCTGACAGTCAGATAACCACCATTCAATCACCATTCAGGCTGAAAGGTTCTGCACGCCTGCAATAAAAATGAACAAAATAAATGTTGCCTTTTAATTTTTTCACTTTGAATTCAGCGGGTAACTTTGTACAGCTATATTAATCCATGAAGACCCAATAGCAGCAGAATTATTTATCATATTATCATTTCTTCATTTTATTGTCTCAAAAAATGTTGGGGGTAAAAAAAATTGAAGTGCATTAAAGACATTTTTAGGGGTTTTCTTTCTGTTCATATTAAAAAGAAAAAGACAAACAAACCTAACAAAAAATGTGTTTTTCAAAGACAATAGTGTACCGAACCAAACATGTTGTGTACCTTCACAGGCTTATGCTTGAATTAAGATTAAAATGTAAAGATGGACATTTAAAATAAGAAATGATCTGAACTATGATATCAAAATGTAACTTTAAAAACATTTATTTTTTTTTTTAATAAAAACCAAATAATGTGCAGTGTGAAAACCAAACTTGACTTCATCAATTCTGCAATAACTGGAAAATAAAGTTCCAGTCTCTTGGTAATATCCGACTGTGAACAACCACAGTTATAGTGTGCACCTATTTCCATGAGACAACACTAAAACAAAGAAAACGGAGCCGAGAGACTGAGTCTGTATATACGCTGTCGTGCACCAATTTGTCGGTGAGAAATAGAATGGGGTAACATTTAGGTCAAATGAATTCTCATGATTCCCAAAAGAATTCTGGAAAGAACAGGAGCAAAGGAGAAACAGAACAGCAGAGTCAAACCCAGATTTCTTTCTTTATTTTCCTCCTTCTGCTGTAATAATAAGCATATTTATTTTGAGTATCAGTCGGTGGATGATGGATCTGTCATGTCATATGTGCTCAGCGCTAAGGCCCCCGCTGACTGGAGAAGACCTCCTGTGAATCCACAACAGGAAGTGCCGGAACAGAAGAGCGTGGGGGATAAGTCATCCACCATACTGGGGGTTAAGCACAGGATAATAATGTGCTCCTCTGGGGGCTGTAAAGTTATATACGGATGCTTTTTTATTCTATTTAGAAAATGATTGTACACTGTCAAATTACATCACTTCTGTGTCCATAAGAATAATAATAATAATAATAATAATAATAATAATAATAATAATTTTATCTTTAAAGCATTTTACATATGAAAACAGATCTCGAAGTGTACAGTAAAATACAAAATTAACATATTAATATCAAACAGTAAAAGGTTTTCTAAAAAGGAGAGTCTTAAGTCATGTTTTTTAAATGTATGTTGATGAAAAAAACAAGTAGATGGAGATTTTGGACTGTGTTTAAATGAAGGGTGTTTTGGTATAAAGTAGGCCAGACCAGTAAAATAATAGAAATAATAGGATAAAAAACAAGTTTTCTCTGTTTTTGAGCAAAAATAGTAAAAATTCCGAAATGAAAATATTTACATCTGCGATCTGTACTTGAACATAACATGAACATATGTTAACAACCTGAAAAATGGAAGAAAAATAAGTGCAATATTAACAATATACAGTGTCTGTATGTTGTCCGTGTCTTATCAGTCACTCTCTTGCCATTAATAATTTCTGTGTGGAACCTAACATGCTGCTAAACAAACGATTATCAAGGTGAGGGGGCATCTTCAATAGTAAAAACCTGTGTTTTCCGATGTTATTCTGGCTGCTTGCTGGATAACAAATCTGAATTTTAATGCTGCGAGCAATCTCGCGAGATCTCATCACATCCCTTACATTAACATTCAACATTTTATCTTTAAATTTAGCTTTTTTTTTTATCTCATATTTATAACTTTTTAAAAAATTGGATGATGACTTATCTCTATTGTGACTGTTTTTTTCTTTTTTCCTAAATTTCCTGTCCAAAAACTGAGTAACTGTGACCTGATCAAACACAATTACAACTCACTTTTAAAGGGTTTAATTTTGATACTTTTCAGGTTTTTCCTGGTTAAATAAGTATTATTGCATTCACGGCAAAAAAAAAATAGTTTTACTTTTGTACTTTATTACAATTGAGAAAATGTACTTTTTTACTTTGGTAATACTTTATAATACATACACACAATTCACTATGTATTAACCATTTATTACACATTTATAAATGGGTTGTTCATTATGTATTAACCATTTGTTACCTATTTGTTAATGTGTTGTAAAGGTTCATACTAGTGTAAATGTAAAATTAGATTATTTTTAACCAAGAGCTGCAGTGTTTACAACTGTTTCTTTGTTTACCTGTAAAGCAGATATACAAACACTGCATCTGTTGGTTAAAAAATAATTTAATTTTACATTTATCTTTGGAAAACAATAGTATGAGACAAGACATTAAAAAATAGGTAACAACTGGTTAATACATAATGAACAACCCATTTATAAGTGGGTAATAAATGGTTAATACATAGTGAATTGTGTGTACGTATTATAAAGTGTTACCTTTACATTTACTTAAGTAGAGGAGTTGAATCAGTACTTCTACTTTTACCAGAGTATTTTTTTCACATAAATAGCTGTACTTCTACTAAAGTACAGAATGTGTGTACTTTTACCACCTCTGCTGAATAGCTCCTGCATTGTGTGTAAGGTATGTTGTATTATGACCCCTACTGGCCACCGTAGAAAAGGCTAGATCTGTTCAGGTTTTCAGACAAACATACACACAAACATCACTTGGTTTTTTTAACATAGTTTTTGCATGTGAGCAGAAGGACTTTCCAAAGTTCAGACACAAATGCAAAATGTCCTTGCATGACTGCCCACTCCCACTGATCTCCAGTGACAAGGTCATTTTGACATATTTAAGCTAAAAGCAGTTAAAAGGCATACAGGACAGTGCCAAGAACCTTATGGTCAATAAAAGTGACAAGTTCACTATGTCAAAAGATTTTTTATTTTTTATTTTTCTCTTCTTCAGACATTAGCAAGGAGTCAATTTAAAGTTGCTTCTTATTTTCTTTCTCGGTACCAATTACTTTCCCTGGCTCTATCAAAGCATTTGGAGATGCTTCAGTAACATCCAATATGAACTCATAATAACGCCGAGCTGGAGAATGACTAGACAGGACAACAATTTCCAGATATTAAGACTAGTTGTTGGAGAATAAATATATGCATATAACAAAATGCAGGCTATTAGACATCTGTAGCACAAGCTGGGAGTTTAGTGTATTGCTGGTTCATTGCTCACATTTACTCCCCTTTGGTAAATAACATGGGAGTGAAACTTAATTATGGTCATGAAAAGACAATATAATGGAGTTTGCTGAGTGAACCATTTAACAATTATGAAAGAACGTACTAGCTTTGTTTCTGCAAACTCTGCAGAGATTGCATTTAGCACGACTAAAAAGCTAAATATAATCACCATGGTGTAATGTATATAGTTAGAATTAAACTGTTGTTTTTTTTCTCCAGGCGAGTCTGTTTACAACCCTGTGTTGACACTCATCTGACAGCGAAGCGGTTAGAGCTTGTTGACGGCACAAAGCTCTGACTTACAGCCAATTAAATGATAGATAAGAAGTCACAACTGCAAATTTTCACAACTGTCCAGAGGTGGTAAAAGTACTCACATTCTGTACTTAGGTAGAAGTACAGCTACTTGTGTGAAAAAAAAATATTCTGGTAAAAGTAGAAGTACTGATTCAATCTCCTTTCCTGAAGTAAAAGTAAAAAATTACAACTTCACAATTATAATAAATAAAAAGTAAAACTGCTTTTTTTTGCCGTGAATGAAAAGATACTTAATGAATCACATAATATCATAAAAGTATCCAAAAATAAAACATTTAATAGTGAGTTACTTTGTAGATAATGTGTTTAATCAGATCATGGTTATTTAGTTTTGTGGGTATGGATGCTAAATTTAGGAAAAAATAAGAAAACGGTCATAATTGAAATAAAAAGTCATAAATGAGATTTTTAAAATCCTTAATTATGAGATAAAAACAAAAAATTCTGAGATAAAAAGTAAAAAAAAAAAAAATGAGATAAAAAAATGCAGAATTGAGTCAAAATTGGCACAAGGGAGATAAAAAGTCATAATTATAAGATAAAAAGTCTAAATTATTAGTTAAAATTCGAAAATATGAGATAAGAAATGCAGAATTATGAGAAAAAGAGTTAAAATTATGAGATAAATTTGCACAAGGGAGATAAAAAGTCATGATTATAAGATAAAAAGTCGAAATTATGAGATAAAAAGTGCAACATATGAGATAAGAAATGCAGAATTATGAGAGAAAAAGAGTAAAAATTATGAGATTTCTCTCCACTGATTTTCCCTCTGAAGTGACTCATTTTTCATACTATCACATCAGTTTAGTTTGAAAAAATACGTTTATTCTGAGAATGTAAAGAGTATAAAGTACAGATATTTATGTAAAAACATAGGGAGTAAAAGTAAAAAGTTGTCATACAAATAAATACTCAAGTAAAGTACAGATACCTAAAAAAAACTACTTAAGTACAGTAATGAAGTACTTTTACTGAGTTACTTTCCTGTTTCAATTAACAGTTCAAATACATCTATTGCAGTTTCGAGTGGACCATTATGAGGAAGTGAATATAATGAAAAAAAAAAAAACCACACTAATGCTTCATTGATGAGGTTACTGTCTGTGAATAATTCAATGTTCTTCACAGCTACAATATGGGTTTGAAATGAAAATTCAAATGAGAGGTGGAGACTATATTGTTCATACAGGCTTAGTGAGAATATCGGTTTCTTTCTGTCAATACACTCTGCTTTATTACCATCCTATCAACTTCTGAGTTCCAGAGTGATGTATATTTTCCCCTCAAACCCCTTGTTATACATATTGACTGAGGATTTTTCTGTTATTTGGTTTATGACTGAATGCATATTTAATCCAATCTGACTATTGACCTAAATATCATTTCCAGCATTCACCATCTGTGGCAGAGCTTGTAAACCCATCTCTCTCTCACTGTCGCTCATCTCGGGTCCATTAAAATTCCACGCTTGTCTCTACAGTACTCTCACCTAAAATACCAGGGAACAGCATCCAGTCTCCAGGGGGTGATTTTTGTTCCAGTACATGTTGCTTCTAGTGTGGTGTCACTTCATTGACAGTAGCTGAGAAGCTCAGGTAGTGGAACACAGCTGTATTTGTGGTCCCAGGTACATCCTAAATCTCCAGTCACAAAGACAAGGTGCTGGCTTTTACTGTTTGAGTTCAGGTCTGTATGAAAATTACTTGGGTGGGATGGATGGTAAATACATAGAGTGGATATAAAAAAAAGTGCCCGCCAGCTAGAAAATTTAATCTATTCTCTGGGATCATACAGGTTGGATATTTTTTGGGTTCTTAATATTGTCAGAGGTACCAAGGCGTCATTGGTTTCTGAATTATTTTGAATCCAGTAGTTTTCAATTTGGCTTTTTTTATGTGTACTTTTTGGAGCAGGAAGTGAAAAAAATGTGGGCAAAATGGGTAGAGTGTGAGGAAGCAATGATGTCTCTCTTTGCAAAAATGTTATCAAGTTTATTTTTTTTTATAATTTCTAGCCAAAATATCTCATAACACTTAAAATAAGACATAATAGGCATCACTTTTCAGTGAGATATAAACATTTATTTTTAGACAGTAGATTTGGTTGCTAAGATCATTTTAATTTGTTCCATTGGCACACTTATTTATTTATTTATTTTTTTGCTTAATTCAAGCAAAATAAATAAAATAAAATAAATCTGCCAATGGAACAAGTATCAGATAATGGGACACTCCTCTGGTTTTGGACATCACCATAGTGTCCTGTGGTCTATGAGTCTAAACACAAAATGCCTGAAAGAGGAACTTCACATGCTTTGAAGTCTGGGGGGGGGGGGGGGTTGTAAAGCTCACAGTCAGACCCACGAGCCATCTTCATGCGGCCCGGAGACAACCGAACCCAAGTTCCGGGTACACCACAGTACCGTGCCCTGGCATGCTGCACCATCAGAGAAAACTATTCATTTTCAATATTTAGTTATTTGAGCCTCATTTATATTATTCATGTGGGAATGAGGGTCATAACAGCCACTGCAAACTTATTTTTGTGAAAAAAAAAAAAATCTGTTTTTTTGACAAATTTCACCCTGCACGTATCATAACATCTAATTTAATGCCACTTTAAACTCATTTAATACCCACATCCAACTGTTTTTGGACAGTTTCCTTTTAACAGGCTTAAACTAAGTTCTGAATATTTGTTCCTCCAGTCATTTATGCTAAAACTAAATACTTTTTTTTTTTTTCCTGTCCCTTTAAAAGGGAGGTGAGGGTACTCTTTTTGGTTGAGTTTTTTTTCTTTGTCTGTTTGTCAAACAACCTTATGTAAAAACCACTGGACCAATTTATATAAAAGTTTCAGGAAATGTGTGAGGTGGTCCAGAATAGATAGAATACATAAAAGTTTGGTGAATGTAGGTTAAAGGTCACCAAAAATTAGGTAAAATGTTTGCGAGGAGCATGCTTTGTTGTGCCTGGCACCTTTGCTAATATTCCTTCTACTCTTTTGTTCCAAACATCCAAATGTTATGACTTCAATTAAAGAGTTCCACCTGTCAATCACGCTATCCTTCCAATCCAAATTATTAAACGATTTATATAATCAAAATAAATCACAATGCTTTTTTTTTTTTTCCTCCATTAAGTGTATTTAATTTGTTAATGCTTCTGAGCATCACATTTAATGCCATTTCAAGCCTTAATTTTCACAAAATCTATTTAATGACCTGCAGAATCCCTACCATCTACACAGCTGTGGGCCTTCTGCCACCATCTCCAGCTGTGTTTACAGAGCTGTGCACATGAGAGGAGATGGTGGATTAGATGGATGAATATCTTCTAAGGCCTTGATCATCACTGTTACAGCGTTCAGAGCCTCGATAGTGTAGATGAGTAGGTGAAATGAGCAAGAGATGAGCCTAGATTGAGTTTTTCTAATTTTATCTTCAGACAACAGCCCCTATATGGTTGTGTAAAGATGTGTCATGACTGTAATTCATCCCGATTTCCACTTCATTTGACCGTATGTGGAATTGAACTGATGATGCAATTATCATTATCAATCATTTCTTTGTGTAATAAAATTACTCTCCATTAGTTGTAGTGTAATTATACACATTTGGCAAAGTTGATTAATAATAATGACTTTATTTATATAGCACCTTTTAAAAAACACAAAGTTCTTCACATCACATCACAAAAGAATGTGTTTTAAGAAGTGATTTAACTGATTCCACAAGCCTTATCTCCTCGTACAGTCCTCCCAAAGCCTAGTTGCAGTGATTTGAACTAAAACTAAAATAAAGAGAAACACATGGAGATGTCATTAAGCAAAAATGTAATATTATTTTATTTAGATGAAATCAAGAAGTGAATTTGGAGTCACTATAATATTGATTGTGATGCAATAATTGCACTTTAGGTCACAACTTGTCTGTATGTGGAACCTACAGAGGTGGTCAAAGTACTGTACATTCTGTACTGAAGTAGAAGTACAGCTACTGGTGTGGAAAAAAATACTGATTAAATTCCTTTACTTGAGTAAAAGTACAAAAAAAGTACAATTTCACAATAAAACTGCATTTCTTTTTTTTTTTTTTTTTTTTGCCATGAACGCAATAATACTTATTTAACCAGGAAAAATCAGAAAAGTATCTAAAATAAAGCATTTAAATGTGAGTTACTGTGTAGATAATGTGTTTTATAGGGTCACTGTACTCAGTTTTGTGGGTATGGATAGGAAATTTAGGAAAAACAGGGGGATAAAAAGTCACAATTGAGATAAAAAGCCATCATGAGATAACACATGAGATAAAAAAAAATGCATAATTTTAAGAGAAAAAGTCAAAATTATGAGATAATAATCATATAATTATAATATATAAAGTCACAGTTCCTCTCTTCCACTGATTTTTCGTCTGACTTATTTTTCATACTGTCACATGTGATTCTACTCTTAGAATGTAATGAATATAAAGTACAGATATTTAGGCAAAAATGTAGGGAGTAAAAGTAAAAAGTTACTACAGATACTAAAACATTTACTTTCCAACTCTGGGAACCTGCATTAAATCTGATTAACATCTTCAGTGTAATCATTTGCACTTTGCAAATTCAACCCCTTGGAAAACCTATAGTGGACCGGTTTTGGCCCACAGGCCTTATGTTTGACACCCCTGGCTGTGGCTGCAGAAGAGGAGAACTATGTTTCTTACCCTAATACTCAAGTCATGTAGTGAAAGAGTGTGTGATCAACCCCTTCTACTGCACTAGATTTCTCCACCACTCTCTTCTCCATCCTGAATCTTCTCCTTTTGCTCTCATCTCAATCAATAAGTGTAACTTTGCCCACAGAGAGACCCTAAGGCACCTTGCTGTCTATTGCAGAGCATAAAGCCCAGGCTTTTTTTGTCTTGTCTTTTTACCCCTGCCCTTCTCCCCTTTGTTTCTGGCTCTTTGTACTGTTCTTTAAAAATATATATTCTTATCATCTTTGCATCCCAGCCTCTGAGAACCATCGAAATGACCATTGACAAATACGAGTTTAGTTTGAAAAAACTCCATTAAACATTAAATCCTGAAAATATTTACATTTAAAAACTTTCCTGTAAAAATAACATGTGAATAACCTGAAAAAATATCACCAACCTGAAATGTCAAAAGAAAATTAAACACAATTTAAGCAATTTTCTACCTGGTACTCAGTGTTTAGAGTCTTTGTAGAGTCCAGTCATAATGCACCAATTGCACTTATTTTTCTTAGAAATTTCAGGTTGTTCACATCTTTTTTTGTATTTTTATTTTTAAAAAACATAATGGAGTTTTTTGGATGAAAATTATTGGGGTAATATCCCCTGTGGTAAGGAAATAAGAGGACAACAAATATTCTTATTAAGCTACAAAGATCTATTACAGAAAGATGTATCAAATAAAACAATAATCACAGTGATCAATACAAAAATCAGACTGCCAGGTTTACTCAGACGGCTGTGTGAGGGTTGAAATTGAAAGACGACTCCACAATGATCAAAAATGGGCGACGACCACCCCACCACCACCACCACCGCGAAAAAAAAAAAAAAATCTAAACCAGTGCAGTTACTTCAATTCTAAATTCTTGATAATATCTGGTACAATATGATTTGTTAGAAGCTTTTCTTATTTCTTTTAAAGCTGTGTGTCATTTATAGATGACATGGTCCCATAGAGGGTTAAGGTGAGCATTGACAAATATTCCCCCTTCAATAGATGATCAAGGTAAATGGAAATCCTCATAGTATCAAATTACGCAAAGATGTAATATTACAAAGAAAAGTCAGCAGATTAAGAAAGGTCGCAATTTTTCTTTTTGGAAAGTCAGTCTTAAAGAAATGATTCCGTACTGGCGTCATTAGTCCCTCTGCATAATTGGCTCTTTATATATTCCTCCTGCTGAAGAAAGTGTTTATACTAATGAAGTCTTTTACCAGTTGTTTCAACTCACGTTTTGCAACATCTACATGGCAACCATTAAGCCAACAGCACTTGTCATGACCAATCAGCTGGTGCACTGAGCTGTGGGAACTGAGACAGACACTTGCTGCAGGGCCTATGTTTAATTCACACCTATCTTCACTTTACTCCCTTTGTGTCTCCTTTCCCACTTCAGCCTCCATCACCAGTGACGGTTTCATTCTAATCACCCACAGTAAAGTAGCCTTTGAACAGCAATGAACATTAGATAATCATATAAAAGCATCACCAAAAACACATGTCAATTAGAAACAAAACTAAATTTGAATATCCATGTCTTAGAAAAACCAACACAAAGCAATTTTCAAAATTACTTGGAATGAGATCGAGGTGGGAATATGGGCTTGGCTCGCATTGACCAGGGTAGTGCATTGGGAATGTGGTTGTTCATCTTTGTCTGTTTTGTCACTAAACCCCCCAATACACCAAAGTGATAGTCGGGTGTCTGGCGGAATTGTAGAGAGTTGGGAAGAAATTGGTTTGGTGTGTCCCGGTAGGTTGGAAGGGGTTCGCACAATGACAGAACATTAATGCAACTGTTGGTTGAAGTCGCTGTGGTAAGTCCAGCAACAAGTTCTTAGCTGACCTGGGTCGTCAACAGTCAACGGAACTGTTGGTTGTTAATTTGAGTCTAGTCCCTCAAAGTTTACAACAGATATTCTGTTTTCTGATTGGTTGAGAGTTATAGTTCCTGATTTGCTAACTCACGACATCTGTACGGGTGCACAATAGTATGTAACCTGGTGAAGTTAATAACACTGTAAAATCAAATTTCATTAAATATTTTTTTACAAATATGTTTTGGTGTGTAGAATTTACATTTTATATATGTTTTTTTTTTTTGTTGTTAAAAAAAGAACACTTCAGTTTTGACAATTTTAAAATACAATACAAATCTACTAAAATGCAGTTTAGCATACAGTACAATAGCAAGTAATACGTGGAAACAAACAGAATGGAATCCCACTTTGGTTGATAAATATTTAATTTTGCTTGATTTTCTATGGCTGGAAATCTGTGAATGAGGGGCAAGACTCCTGCAGTAGTTCAGCAGTCGCACTGGTGTAGATTTTCCTTTGGAAAAAAAGTGCCTCCATTTCACTTAGAATCTAAAACCATGTTCAACCCACACATTGGGCATATTTTCAGGAAAAAAAAAAGAAATAAATGAGGGTCAAGGAAATTAACTGTTAGGGACATATTACAGTCAAGTTTACATACTGTAAATTCAAAATGTTCTCAAAATCTACTTGTATAAGGCTAAAAAAAATTACTTGAAAATCCTCATAAAATTCTGGTTCAGATACATGTGTCATGACATATAGATATACATATTTGTCTTTTGTTTCTTTTGTTCTGTACTTTTATTTTTTTTAAGATGAACTGCTCAAATAAAAATAACTGAACTGAACTGACCTGCATATATATGTAGTGTATAATCATTCCGAGCCAAAGCAAATTTTTGTTTGTGGAAAAATAGCATCTCTTTTCAGCTGAATACAGGACACATTATTTTTGTTTCTATATATGGGGTTGATTCCTTTGTTCACCCCAAACTATAGCTGTCAGTTTGTTGTTAAAACCTCACTAAAGCGATAAATAGACTTATTTAACTTGAACCCATCCTGTGCAGAGCCTGGTCAGATTTGTATTTGACTGTAATATCACAGAGATGACAGTGATGTTGATCCTTGTAGAATCAATTAAGCCACAATTTTTTAGAGCCAGAAGCTGCAGGTGCATGATGGGAAATATCTACCTGTCCCCTTGATTGAACAAGTGAATAGCTCAGTTTTGACAGAAACATGACATGCTGCAGAAAGTCCATATTTTCAACTTATTTCTTCAGATTTTGATGTAATGACGGTAATTGTTGCTGTCATAGTTTATTCCCCGAAAAAAATTACATTTCCCAGAAAAAAAAAAAAAAAAATGTTGTGTCTAATGAAAACTATTTACAGTCATTAAAAAATAAAATGAATATGAGAAGACTTCTGATAAAATAAGCTTCCACTCCTGTTTCAAAGTCTTGTGTATAGTTAGAATATCATCCTTTCCAGCTCAGTTGTAGTAATTTAGAAGTGTATGTCAATGTGTTTTTAACTTTAAGAATGGATTTTAAAGTAAAAATAAATAACTAGAAAAACACTTGGAGAGCACAGACCTTCTCTATCTATCTATCTATCTATCTATCTATCTATCTATCTATCTATCTATCTATCTATCTATCTATCTATCTATCTATCTATCTATCTATCTATCTATCTGTCTGTCTGTCTGTCTGTCTGTCTGTCTGTCTGTCTGTCTGTCTGTCTGTCTGTCTGTCTGTCTGTCTGTCTGTCTGTCTGTCTGTCTGTCTGTCTGTCTGTCTGTCTGTCTATCTATCTGTCTCTCTGTCTCTCTCTCTGTCTCTCTCTGTCTCTCTCTCTCTCTCTCTCTCTCTCTCTCTCTCTCTCTCTCTCTCGCTATCTCTCAGATGGTAAAACATGTGACTAAACAACATATTTTTACGCACATTTTCTTCCCAGGTCAGATGGAAGTGGTTAAGACAGTCGAATGTAGAATTCTGCAGGTTTCTTGTTGATTTCTCTCTCGGTCAGTTGGCAGCTTTCAGGTTTTGTGTATGTGTCTTAATGCAAGATGTAACCTTACCATGACATGTAGTTCTGGAATTTTGTTAAGATTAAAAGGCTTCAATAATGAATCATTCATCTGCACAGATTTATGCCACACTAAAGTGGAGATTTTGCAAAGTGTATTTTTTTTTTCCCCCTACACAGTTAAGTCTCTTAATCATAAATAATGCATTAGGTTGTAAAAACTGAGATTTTTCCAAAACGAATCACTTTAAAGATGAAAAAAAAAAAAAAACATGAAGGAAAAGAAAAATCTGATTTCTTGGGTGGAAAAAATAACTTAGGGAAGAGACTTAAATGATAGAAAAGAAAACTCTGCTCTTGGTGAGTAAGGTTGAGCAAAGGATCATGGGTCATGCAGTGATAGCTGTTAAATCCATGGCTATACATCACTACACTTAATACAGTATGTAGGCTCAATGGTAAAACAAAAATCTGCTGTTTTTGTTTGTTATATCATTCTATAACTTATGTTAATTTATTTTAATTGTAGTTAATGTATACTGTAATATATTTAAGTTAAGTTAAAACATTTACTTTAAGTAAGTGTGAATGTTTCCTTTGAGAATTTTCTTATAAATATAATTAGATTATAAAAGATGGCCTTCAGTACATTTCTTATAGATAGTATCAGTCACTTTAATATGCATTATTACTATATGTAAGATACTATATGTATGCTATGTGATGTATTACTATATGTAAGTACTACATGTAGTATATTTATAACATTGTACGTTTACATAAATACATTTCCACCATAAATTAATGCCGAAAATGCACAAATTAGTGTATAAAGTTATCAAAGTGCTCAAAACGTCTTTATTACAAAATGAAAAGAAAAAGTTATTACATTTTGGACGTTTATTACAAAATGCACCGTTATTACAAAATAAGGTCTCTGGCAGGAGCATACAACTTTAACATAAGTCCTGTGCTTTATTTGGGCCAGGGGCCACTGGTAGACAGTGCAACTGGATAAAGAGAGGAGTAACATGGGCCCTTTTGGGTTGACTTAATACTAGATGTGCTGCTGCGTTCTGGACCATCTGCAGAGGTTTCGTAGCACAGACTGGTCGACCAACCAGGAGGGAGTTGCAGAAAATGACCATGGCCTGAATCAGTAGTTGCGCTGAATGTGGGGTGAGGGAGGGTCTGATTTTTCTATATGTTGCACAAATCAGCTGGTCTGGACGATTGACGCAATGTGGTTGGAAAATCATGACACCAAGGTTTTTGGCAACTTTATTTGGGGTTACAGTGGTCTATCCTGACATTAATGTTGTGACAAAATTGTGAAATACAAGATAAAAGATGAGACCTAATGGTAAAAAGATGAGCAAATACAGTAAAATGAGAGAAAGTTTGGCAAATAAGTATAAAACTGTGTGAAAAAAAGTTTGCTTTAGGTTCTGTTGGTTTAACACTTTTCACTTTGTATTAACATTTCTCTGAATAATCGTAGTTGGTGTAATGCTGAATATATTTGATTTGGTTTTATAGAAATAATCATCAGTGTTTATGGAGCAGACAGAACCCATTCTGTCTCAAGAGTCCAATTATATTGGTTGAATGCACTTAAAAAGTTAATTTATCCTCTTAATCAAATAAAAAGGACTGTTTAAAATATCCACTTGTGCATTTTTTTCCTCCTTTATTTCTTCTGCCTTTGCTATTCAAACCATTTGTCATTTGCGATTGTGAGCAAATTATTCAGATGCAGATCATCTCAAATCATAATAGACATTTTAGTTCGTTTTGTTATTCATTCATTGGCTACATTTTCATAATGCTGTTTAATTCAGAATTATTTATTATGAATAAAATAACTAAGAATTAAAGCAATTTCTTTTGCGTTTTCATAGAAATGTTGGTAACACTTTATAATACCTACACACAATTCATTATGTAATAATCATTTGTTACCTATTTGTTAATGTCTTGTAAAGGTTCATATTGTTTTCTAAAGATAAATAAAATTCGACTCTTTTTAACAGACAGGTGCAGTGTTTATAACTGGTTGCTTGTTTATCTGTAAAGTAGCAGCTATGTGTTAATGGTTTATTAATATTTGGTTTAAATTGTGTATGAACAATACATTAATAAACTATTTACAAATAGGTAACAAATAGTTAATCCATAGTGATTTGTGTGTAGATATTATAGTGTTACTGAAATGTTAATATCGAGTAAAGTTGTCCATGGGAAACAAGTTTATTCTAGTTTACCCCTAATATCTTAAAGCGGAATTGAGAGGGTTCTGAATGTGGATGTGACGCATTGATGTCTACTGGAAGAAAACAATCATGTCCAGTTCTTGCAATTCTTGCAATCTAGCAATTTGTGAGACGAGATACTGGATGTGATTTTTGCATTAACGTTTGGAATGCTGTATTTTCCGGACTATAAGTCACACTGAAAATACTTTAATTTTCTCCAAAAATGGCAGTGTGCCTTATATATAGATTCATTCTTGTTGTGCTTAATGACTTTTTATCTCATAATTTTGAATTTTTAACTGATAATTTTGGGTTTTTATCTTATAATATTGACTTTTTATCTCATAATTTAGACTTTTTAACTCATAATTTTGACTTCACTTAATGCACCTTATAGTCCAGTGTGCCTTACGGTGCGGAAAATATGGTTATTATGAAACACCAGGTCACTTGAATTCATTTTGATCATCATCCCTTTTATTTTTGATTTTTTTTTTTTTACTTCTGTTTTAAGTCTGTTATGAACTTGTATTTTATTTCTAATACATTTGTATGAATGTGAAGCACTTTGAGCTACAATCCTTGTTTGACAGATGACATACAAATAGATTTATTATTATTATTAATAATAATAATAATTATTAGTTAGGAATATTATCAAAAGAAAAAAACTAAAGATGGCAGGTAAAATGTGGAATATATGCATCATTGTGACAAGACAAAGAGTATGTGCAGAATGATGGAAATGACATTAAAATGGAATAAACTGTTCCATGTCCAAGGAATTATTTAATTTGGAATTAAAAGTATAATAAACCAGGGACTTTACTCTGAATTAAGTTTAATTTAGAATAGTCATTTTCAACTGGAAATAGGTGTTTGAAGCTTAAAGCAGAATTAACCTTTATTCAGAGTTAAACAGGAATAAAAACGTTCATGTAAATAAGCTCAATCTTTGACAAATCACGGGATTTTCGGAACAGTAGCCTAATGGTTCAGTCATAACCTGAGGTAGAATGACAAACATAATCATTCAGTTTTAATGGGCAATTTGGTAATATCATGACGGGTATTAAAATACACGATGGCCTACAAATAAAGATCAGCATGTTTCCTTTCCAAGCAGGAGGTGCCCTTTCTGGTGTGTTCTGGAAATTTAAATCATTTTGTGCCACTTATCATTTAAGGAGAATGTCAAGGATCTGGCATTTTCTAGTTTCTAATGAGGGGAAAGTGAAGAAATTCACTTCAGTTTGGTAGCATTGATAACCTTTTTATGACGACGCTTCTCTTCTCAACAATTCATTTCATTTTACTCGCAGATGGTGCTATAATGGACTGCTGTTCATGGAGATATTTTGTTTCTTTGATTTAGTCATCACAAGACAGGCTCCCCCAGGAAAGAATGGAGAAACAACACTGACGTCTGCTGTCCTTGTTCTACCGTCAGCTACACCAACTGCCAACATTTGATCATTTACTGAAGCTTCACTTCCTCCAATGTCAAAACCCAAAATGTAATACCTGCCAATAACGTCATCATTTGGGACCATTTCAAACGTAAGAAAGTCAATACTGTCATAACATTTTGCCAATGTATGTTATGCTGGAAATGCAGAGGTTAACAGATTAAACTAGAAAAGCACTCTGAGAATCCAAACCTCCGCCAAGGCAGCCCCCTCCACCCTCTCCGAATGAAGGGAGGTCCGCCAAGGAGGTTATGCCGCCGTTTATCTGTCTGTGTACAGATTATACTTTCAGGATACCTTGGGAATAATAATAATAATAATAATAAACTTTATTTATATAGCACCTTTCATACAACAACTGTAGCCCAAAGTGCTTCACATTGATTAAAAATTCAAATACAATTTTAAAACAAAGGTGAAATTAGAAATACATTAAGATTTTATTGCACACAATTATAAAATTACAAAAGTACAAGATGAACTGATTATACATACATTATAAAATTTCAATAAAACAAATAAGAAATACATTAAGATTTGAAAACCATTTGGGAATGACACAAGGACCAATCGATTCGATTTTGGTGAAGACCGGGAAGAGATCCTGGATTCTGGATCACTTTGAAATTTTACATTGTAGTAAATGGAGAACACATTTCCATGCGGCCGAAGCTACAATGTAAGATCCTCTACAAATTGGCAAAAGAGGAATTCCGCTATACTTTTGTATAATGACATTAAAGACATTCTATTCTAAGAGAAAAAAATATATAATTTTTTTGGCCACATCACCCCATTGTTATGAATGCAGTATTCTGTTCCCTGTAAGTGTTTTATTTTTGTGTGTCTTATGTAGTTTCTGTCGTTGTTAGTGTCTGGGCTTTTATTTTGTTATGTCAGTCATTCGGACTTGGCTTCCTGTCACCAGTGTTGGCCTGCCTCCTTGTTAATTTTCTCCTCATGTGGAACATTGTATATTTCCTCGTCTGCTGTTTCCCATGCAACTTCTCTTTGGTCTTTTGGTCGCAATTGTGTTTTTCTAGTATTCTGGTTTCTGGTATCTGCTTGTCCCCTATTTGTCTGTGCTGTGGAAAATATCTGTGGAAGACCCTTGCCCTGGATTTTGGACCTGGTTTTGGTATTGCGCTTGTGAAGACGACACCCTCCCCCGCTTCTTGGATTGACCTGTTTCAGTCTTACAGTACTGAGCATTTGGATTTTGATTGTAATCTACCTGCTTATGCGGTTATTGAACTTTGACTGCCTGACGCTGCTTCTCTTCTTAGTGGCTGTTTCACCTGCTGCCACTAAACAAACCCCCTGACAGAGGTCCTGGAGGGAGAGACGCATCTCATTATATTTATTGTAAAGAAAAAAGCCTTTAAACTCAGAGTCTGCATTTGGGTTCCGATACTTTTCAGTACTGTGATACCCATACTACTTGTATGCTGTCATTACCACAAGGCTAACAAAAAAGGTCTAAATCAGAATTAGGTGTCACAGTCCTTTGTTATATATACTACATTCACAATGTAAATAAATGTTTTTACATTTTCATGGGGTAATATAACATAGCCACACAATTGTTAATAATCTTGGTAAGAGTTCTTGAAATATGATTTTCATATCTTATTTAATAAGTTCTTGTATCTCACTGACAAGTTACTCTTTAGGTAATTATGTCTCATAAGTGTGATGAGACATTTTGAGTAGAAATGAGACAAATACACTGAGTGAGATTTAGATTTTTGCAGCGTAAAACACATATCTACCAATACAAACAGTATAAACAGTGCATAATGTAACTCTACATGTGCCAGACATGAGGCATATGTCCTTAAAACCTGCCCTCCAAGAAAGTACTGGTGCAGCTTTTGGGATAATAGCGTAGCAATATGAGTGCATTCAAGCAGCAAAGTATAGGCATACCGCCATTGTTTCAAGTGCGCCGTCATGGTTAAAAGGGCGCATGAAATTTATGTGAGCGGAGTGTGCCATGTGAATGCTGCGCACGACTCAAGTGTATCTGCCTGAACTACACTAGCTCACAGGCTTTGCTTCATTTGCTGAGGTTAAGAGGTTCAGGGTTATAGTGGAAGATCGTGTGGGAAATGTTAAAATGCAGTTTGACGTAGTGAATGTTTAGGTGTAATGGTGTGCAGGATGTCTAGATCGAATTACCCATTACAAAGGTAAAAACGGTGGCAAATAAAGCATAGGTGGACGATGAAGACGAACCTTCAGCTGGTAGTGGTTATTTTAAATGTTGTATTTTTTTGGTAAATGTAGGTCAAAAGTCAAGGGATAGGGAAAGTCTAACCCTAAAAAAAAGTACACACATACTGTTATAATATCCTTACAATACAGGAATGTGAGCATCTGCCCAACCTTTTTTTGGTTATAAATAATTTTAATCGTGTTAAATGTACGGCTTTTTGTTGTTTTTTATGTGGACAATCAAAATATAGTTAATTTATTCATTTATTTGTCATTATTTATAGGTCATTATGATATTATTTCACTGGTCTGATCCACTTTCAATTGAATTGACCTAAATGTTTTTCAGAGGTAGTCAAGGTACTCGCATTCTGTACTGAAGTAGAAGTACAGCTACGGGTATGAAAAATACTCTGGTGAAAGTAGAAGTACTGATTCAACTCCTTTACTGAAGTAAAAGTAAAAAAAAAAAAGTACAATTTCTCAATAAAATTGTGAAATAATATTGTCAGATAACAGTCATATAACTATAATATAAAAAGTCACAGTTTCTCTCCTCCACTGATTTTTCCTGTGATTTATTTTTCATACTGTCACATCTGTCTGGTTTGAAAAAGTAATGAGTCTATTCTGAGAATGTAAGGAGTATAAAGGACATATATTTAAAATGTACAGAGTAAAAGTAAAAAGTTGCCAGAAAAACAAACACACAAGTAAAGTACAGTTACCTAAAAAAAAAGTACAGTAACAAAGTACTTTTACTTAGTTACTTTCCACCTCTGATGATTTTAACATTGTTGATTGTTAATATCTTCAGTGTAATTTTTGCATTTCATAAATTCAACCCCACAGTTTGGACAGCACATTTTTAGACTTAAACTGCTTTATTGTCTATTAAAATTGACATTAATTTGTCTTTGGTAGTGGCATAAAAAGACACGCACAAAACAGATAACAGCAACAATCAGCTATCCCAGACAACAATAGTCACAAATAAAAATAATCATAGACAACATAACGAGACACTAAATAAAAAAAATCATAGACGTCATAATATTCAATACATATATGTTGAATAAAAACCATAAATAATTATAAAATAAAATGTTTTTTTTTTACCTAGACATGCCCTCATAGGATACAACAGATAAGCTGTAAAAACACAGTGAGTATAGGGTTAAACATCTGTTTGATGACACTAGTCCATTTTTGGTGACCCAACCAAACCCACAGACTGGGGATCAGTTTACAAGGATTATAAAAGTGATGTGTGTCAGAATGTCTGGATCTATTTGCTCTGTGTTTTGGATCCTTAGTATGAAAATATGCTTGTTTATGATCAGATCAAGTCAAAATAAATGTGTAAAAATGAGACTGCGACAGATTCGGACTTATTTTTGAAGCTTCCAACAGACATTTCCCTTCCTAGAAAATCATGTTACATTGAAATACAGTAAATGAAGATGAAAAATAATACTATGCAAATGAAACAGGCTCATTTAGTTTTTCTATAGTCTACTGTATTGTAAGGTTTCTCATTAAAATAAAAAAAAAAATGGCACCAGGAAAGCTTCTTTTTTTTTTTTTTTTTCACACAAAGCATGAAATAAAAAGAGAACTCGAGCAGAAATAACATCAATGTACAACTGAGTTCTCCATGCGTATTGATCATCCAGTGTAACTTAATCTATTTGTGGACAGGTAGACTACACTGTGTGCATCTGCATTAGGGTTTTTATTGGAAACTAATGATGCTTTTTAAAAATGACACTGGACGCTGAACAATTTGCTAAGTCATACTAAAGCTGCTTTTATAAATAACTTTTGTTTAAGTTTCCTTCTTTCCCTGTCTATAATCTCATATGTGCCTTATGTAGATTTCTTCTCTCTTGTTATCTTTTTAGATTGTATAAATGTTTACTTTTAGTTTTTAGCTTATATATTTTTCATATATTTAAATATTTATATATACTTTTTTTTTCTATTTATTTCTTTGGAAAAAGGGTCAGAGAGAAATGCCATTTCAGGTCTCTGTATGGGCACACATGGAGCAGAACTGACAAATAAAGCAAACTTTGAACTAAGTCTATATTGTTTTATTTTGTTATTACCCAACTTATTTTTTGTTCATTTGATTAATTTAAAGTGTTAACACTTTGATGTATAATTAGGCCTTTGCCGTGGACTACGTCCTATTGAGTCTGCTGTTATAGCAAGGTGAGTCAACCGTTTGAGCTCTAATTTGACCCCCTGAACATGCATGAAAACTCACCAAATTTTGCACACACTTCAGAAGTGTGAAAAATTGTTAGTGTATATATAGGTTTCCTAAAAGTCGGTAAAGAAATGTCTACTGCGCCCCCTACAAAAATGAAAATAGGTCGCATTAGGCCAGATCACGCCCTTGTGAAGCTTGAGCAGTGAAAATTGATACACATGTTCATCATATGATGATGAACAAAAAACTGTATAATGGCCACGCCCATAAACCAACAGGAAGTCCACCATCTTATAAAAAAATAGTCATGGTTTTCGCTGTCGTCGTATTTTAACAAACCTCCTTGGCCGTCGGGCTCAATGAGCTCAAAATCAGTGAACTCTATCTAGATGAGTGGGACATCAAAAGTTAAAAAAATTTGGGGGAAAACTTGCATCCTTTTAGTGCTATGACGTTGTAAAATTTGCAAAGTTTTTGGGAAAAATTACCACTACATAAATTACTTCAGCACAGACATACGAACACTGATTTGGCTGAAATTTGACTCAGACGTCTATCTCTCAGTCTTACAGCAGTTCATCAATAGAAATTACAATTTTGCTCTATAGCGCCCCCTACAAATTTGCTTTTACTAAAATGGCTGTAGTTCGGACATACAAACACCTATTTGGCTGAAATTTGACTCAGTTGTCAGTCTCGCAGGTCTACACCCACTCAACATGAAACATTTCAAATAAATCACTCTATAGCGCCACCTAGATATTTATACAAAAGCGTGCCTTTCTGGCAGAATATGGCTTCCCGCCCACGGTATGACATCGTCTCGCCATTGGCGGTCGTGCGGTGAGGCAAAGGCCTTTGAGACTGCTCGCAGTTTTAATTCTCCTTCGTCTTCATCGCAATGAAGGGCAGAACAAACAGATTTAAAAAACAGTTTCTCCCCAAGGGCCATAACAGCACTTAACACTGCCAGATGGGATTAATGGATGGATAATATTAAACCTTTTCTGCATAGTGCTCACTCCACTGGACAGTTATTCTCCAGCTGTTCTCTTGTATATTCATGGGTTTTGTTGTTTTAGTTCCATATCAACCAGTTCATACCATTACTGTAACTCTTCTGTTCTTAATACCTGATCTGTTTACGTGTAAAACAGTTGCTTGTTATTAGACTGTAATAAACAGTCTTCTTTAACAGTCATTAAATACATGTCTCTTTGCTTCAAAGCTTAAACACATGTTTTCAGACTTGAGTGGGTATTTTTGTAACTCTAAAATAGGTTCATTTAAAATATTTCAAATTGCTTTTTTTCAGTCCTAAAGAGGAATGAAAACACTTAGAAAAAAATCTTGACTAAGGTTCTTATAATTAATGCGTTAATGGGTTAAGTTGACAAAGGGAGGCCTCTGTATATTAATCTTTTGACCTCCCTTGCACTATTATATTTTCTTTATATTTACACATGGTTATGTAGAAAAAGTGCAAAGTAAAGTAATACTGCAGACAGGAAGTCATATTTTGCAAATGCATGTATTGTGCAGCTCTACAACTCTATCAGCCGTGGCGAACCTGACATTTTTATATAATTGATGTATTTGTATTCAGTGTGAGGACAGTGTTTTCAGATCTAGATATTGTTAGAGGTGAGACTGTCACATTATGAACAGGAACACAAAGCAAAACTCACTCCTGTCCACTTCATGCCGTGATGAGTGGGCTTGTTAAAGTTCTATCCCGTCTCAGAATTCGTCATTATTGAATATAACACTACGGTGTAGAATGACTGTATTCCTTTAGGGGATAATTATTAGACAACCATGAGAGAAAGCACAGGCTTTTCATGGTACAAGCCTGGAAAGCTTCTGTTGAGATTTTCTTAGTCACAGCAGGAATTCTGCCTTGGTTCACTATTTATTCCACTGCCTTTGGGAGAACCCAGTACCTCCCTTTCCTCCGGGCTCTGTTCTCTTTTCCTCTGCACTGTCACATAGACAGTGCAGAGGACAGTGCAGAGAAAAGAAAAATCTGTTAATTGAAAGCACTTTACAGCAAGCTAGAGATAATTTTGTTCTCTCCCCAAAACTTCCTTTAGTATGACAATGAATAAAATAGAAGCCATGGGTTTCCCTTAAACTATCTTGGTTCTGCTGATACGAGCTAAGTGTAATAGATTTGACACACTCACCAGCTCGAAAAACTGGATCAGGGTTTATTCTTACAAGGGTATGGTACAAGATCTTAGAAAAAGGGTTTGAGCAAGACACATTTTGAAAACGCTGCTCTATAATATTTGTTTCAGACATTAAATGTGTCATTCTATAGTTATTTAATTCATATTGCTCTGTTCTCCATTGTTATTGAATACATTGTGTGTTGGTTCTATTTAAAAAAAACGTCCAGATTGTTTTGTTTCAAGCTGTTTTTTCACGATAGAAAAATGAACAACAGTTTACCGGTACTTCCTCATACATGTCCATGACGCTGTCATGAGGCGTCTCTGATTGGCTCAGAATGTGTGAAGGAACACTCTCCCCCCTCCCGTCTCCCTCTCTGTATGTGTTTACCTTTACCAGAGTCGCATCCAGCTAGGTTTTGTTCCATTGTTTATTCTGAAAATGTGCAGGAAAAAAAAACAGGCTTTATTTCCACAGAGAGCACATGAACCACTTGGATGTGCCATTGTTTTCAAGTTTGTGCAGCAGCTACTGTGGCATTGTCTTCTCTTGGAGATGCTAATGCTAATGCTACTTCAGATTCGCTGCAATGGGGGACAGGTTTAACCCCAAGTGGGTGAAACTTAAGTCCATCTGACATCAGACGGACCAGCTTTTTCTGGGAAATTCCATTTGGGGATGTCGACTTCTCTGGAAACTTCCATTGTTTGTTCTTAATGTAATTGACCCCAACCCCCACGGGGCCTGGGGTCATCTCAAACTGTGCTGACCTGTCTTCTGAGGACAAATTTAAACTACAAAGTAGAGACATCTCTTTCCAAGGCAATTTAACACAATAAAATAATTAAACATTACTTTAACAAATAATAATAATAATAATCATAATAATCATAATAGTAATACCTGAAACTTATATAGTGCTTTTTGGACACTTTACATAACAGACAAACAAGCAATACATAAAAAAATTAAATAAGTAAAACATTTTTAGTTTTTTTTATATAAGCGAAAGCCAGTTTGAAAAGATGAGCTTTAAGATGGGATTTGAATGTGGATAGTGAGTCCGAGTTCCTGGTGGGTAGTGGGAGAGAGTTCCAACACAGTGTTTGTAATAGTTGCAAATATTGTGTAAAATACAGTTTGTTTACAACCATTTATGCTTTATTTGCACCTGCGTAGCCACAAATCCAACAAAAAAGTAAGATGTTTTATGTTTTTTGCCTCAGGACTGGCACTGCAGGATTTCACAGAGAATAAAAAGTTGATGCAAAAGATCCTGAGGTTAAGAGTGGAGGTGAAGTGGGATTAAAGAATGAGAGAGAGAGAAACAGAGAAAAAAATAAGAGAGGAAAAAAAAATGGGGAGGGGTGTGTGTGTGTGTTGGGGGGGGGGGGGGGGGGGGGGTGATTGAATTTTTGTGGCAGGTGAGAAGGGAGGTGGTGCCCTTGGATGCGTGAAAAAAAAGAGTTGTAGTGGAGGAGGTGAAGAGGTGAGAGGTATATATATATATATATATATATATATATATATATATATATATATATATATATATATATGTGTGTGACAGAGAAGCAGAACATGGCTGCATTCTGAATCTCCCTGTTGAAGCGGCTGAGAGCAGACATGCATAGAGATAATGGCCGTCTCATCCATTAATGTATGATTCATAGACAGGCTACAGATATGAATCGATGCATCAGCAGGCTCTACTAAATCAAGACGGCCGCAGAGTGTTATCTTTCCGCTGACAGACACTGGACGCTGATAGTCTCCTGAGACCGGCCCGAGAACGTTGGTGGTGGTGGTGGTGGGGGGTGGGGGGGTATTGTCTTCTTTTCTTAGCATTAGTACAATTCTTAACACATGGTTTTCATTTTGAAGACAAAGATAGTGGCTCAATATCCATAACCTTAGTCCTGAAATGAAAACTATGAAGAAACAGTTGATTTCCAATGTGTCAAAGAGAAACAATAGGAGAGGAGATTGATCAGGAGAAAAGGAAAAGGAGAATGGATGTTTGTTTTTTTTTCTTTTCTTTTTTTCATCATTTAAGGATCTCCTCACACACAGACAACACATAATGGTGTTGTACAGACATTAAAAAGTGTATTTTGCATGATATGTCCCCTTTAATCCTTTAAGCTTCCACTCAATTTCACCTAAATTCCACCTACATTTTGCCTAAATTTCTTTATAAAGTAAATTGAAAGTTGTTCTTGAACCATTTTGATAACATGCAATCGTTAATTGTTATGGATGTTTATTAATGTTTTGATATGTTTTGGACTTTATTTGGACTACGTTAGGAAAATATTTGGAGCCTATTTGGACTACATTAGGACTACATTTGGGGGTCTATTTGGACTACATTGGACTACATTTGGAGTCTATTTGGACTACGTTAGGACTACATTTGGAGTCTATTTGGACTACGTTAGGACTACATGTGGAGTCTATTTGGACTACGTTAGGACTACATTTGGAGTCTATTTGGACTACATTAAGACTACATTTGGGGGTCTATTTGGACTACATTAGGAGGTCTATTTGGACTACATTAGGAGGTCTATTTGGACTACATTAGGGCTACATTTGGAGTCTATTTGGATTACATTTGGAGTCTATTTGGATTACATTTGGAGTCTATTTGGACTACGTTAGGACTACATTTGGAGTCTATTTGGATTACATTTGGAGTCTATTTGGATTACATTAGGACTACATTTGGATGACATTTGGACTTGATATTTCTTCGTTTGGATGTTTTTGTTGGACTATAATTGCATTTGTTATTGTATGGTTCCTCTGTGGTTAATTATAAAACATAAAAGCTAAGATCTGTTGTTCGCTGTTGTGGTTTTACTTACATTTGTGAGTGAATAATTCCAGCCCATATGTAGACCCTTGAAAGCTAAAAAGTTTAACAGACCAGCCCAAAAAAACAATACTCCTTGCCTCCCTTTTGGGGGACAGGGTAATAAACTCATCTTGCTTTGATTGTTGGGTCACCTTTAAGAATCAGAGCTTAAAAATTGAATGCACAACTTGAGCAAAATGTCCCCACTTCATAGTCAGATTATTTGGGGATTATTTTTTGGATCTGGAACAAACTCCCAGAAAGCCTCAGATCAGCTGAAAGACTCCAGGTTAAAGACCCACCTGTTCTCAGCTGCATTTTAACAGAACTTTTATTCAGAAATTCAGATCTGTACTGTTTATTTTAAGCTTGGAGGTTTGAAATGTTTTTTTCTTTGCTTGTTGATTTGTTTGTTTTTGATATTTTCTTCCACGCATATACTTTTGCACCTCGGTGTAATGCTTTTAATGTTTTATGTAAAGCGCTTTGAATTGAAAACCTGCCATGCCTAATATAGAACACTTGCTTTATACTATCTGCCATAAAACACAGAAAAAAAAGCCATTCTGATTTTCTGTAAAAAAAACAGCTGCTCCCCTTTTACTTGTAAATGGCTCATTCTAAAGTAATGAAAACATAATTCTCTTGTCTTAATAAACTAATGAAAACATAATTCTGAATATCACATTCCATTCCTGTAGTTGTATCATCTTCTTAAGTCTCTTTCAATCCTACATAGTCGACTTTTAATTAAGTGGCTCAAATTCAATGTGAGGGCACAAACCGCACAAAGTCACATAAAGACACAAAAACACAGAGACAGTGGGAAGCTTTTGCAGTGTGCTTACTTGGCACACCTCCCACTCCCATCATTCTTGTCCATATGTCTCTCAGACCATGGGCAGCCACTGAGAACCCCCGTGGGCTTTGGCTAAGAGCTGCCCATCAGTCAGCACAGACATCCGAGACATCCATCCCAACCGGCTGCTGGCAGCTGAGTGCTCTGAAGAGAACCACATCCAGCCTAAAGCCATCAACATATACTGTAGGTACAAGTGGACAAGGAAGGGCTGAGGATGGAGCACAGTGTAGAGTATTAAAGGTGGGGTACAAGATGTTTTCCTATATTGCATAACCCTTTAACTCTTTAGACTGTAGCAGTTCCACAGTCAAAAAAAAAGAAGAATGAAACTAGAAAAGACCCGCACCATCACTTCCAAAATGTAATCATTTCCAGATCTCCCCATTATCAATGTACCCTGAAAATGTCATCAAAATCCATCTATAAGTGCCCCCCCCCCCCCCCACACACACACACACACACACACACACAGTTTTTGAGTTATCTTGTACACAAACAAACAAACAAAAACAAACATCCAAACCAACCAACGAACAAACGCTGGCAAAAACATAACATAACAAAAATTAAAATTTTGCCCCAGTAGTTTTTATTAATGGGCTCTTTTTCAAAACCAGTCAATGGTCAAATCTTGGTAAAAAAACACTGTACAAAAAAAAGAAAAAGAGAAAAAACAGACAATAAACTTCCTACAGCAATTACTCTTGAGTTGTTTTTCATGATCTGATGATGTAATTTTGGACAACCCATCCATATATTTTTGAGTTATCTTGAGCCACTACCACCACCACCCCTCCCACCCCCGGATCACAACCAAAAATGTAATCATTTCAGGATCTCCCCATTACCAACCTACCCTGAAAATTTTCTCAAAATCCGTCCGTAACTTTTTGAGTTATCTTGCTAACGGACAGACAGACAAATTGGCAAAAAACATAACATGAAGCCACAAAAACAGCCAAAGTGATCAATGAAAATGAACAAAAACGAAGAGTAAACCGACAAAATAATAAGTAATGTGAACAAAGTAAAACACGACCGGAACAAAAGTGAAGAAAAATCCTAAAAAAAATAGAAAATTAAAAAAAAGTAGAAAAATTAAGAAAATAAATTACAAAATGAAACAAAAATAATAATAAGTGTTTACAAAATAATAACTAACATGAAAAAATATTTTCACTAATATGAAGAAAAAAAACAAGGAAAACATTTTTGTAATTTTAAACCTGTCTTGTTCATCATCCTTAACAGTAGAATGTTAGTCTGACTCCTTTTGCTGTTGAAGTCATTTGCTTTCACAAGGGAGAGGTTTGGCTTAGTATTCTACTGACTTTATTATGAGTTTGGATAAACCACATTTTGATGCTGGATCCAACAAGGAAGGATGGAAGGGAGGATGAAAAGAAAAGTGAATAAAATTAATTAATTTGTTCAAAAATAAACCAATTAATAATAATAATCATACAATTATTATTTTTTTAAACAAAGTTAATATTGAAAATGTTGGGATGCACTAGGCTAACTGTTTCATCTGTGTATATGTTAATTGAAAAAGGTCGTTCTGGCTGCTACTTATTGGTGCATGGTTGGGATATTTCACTCATGTTCTCTTGAGTCTGTGACATGCTAGGCTACATGTGTCTGCTGTGTCCTTGCTACAGTATGTTGTGATTTATGTCATGTTGCAGGTGTAATGGATCTGATACAAACCAATAGGGTGTCAGAATAGTATGATATATAATATTTCTCATCCAACCACAATCAAATTTACTCTAACCGGATCGCACAATTTATCTGGATTGTTACTTGTTGTTTTATTTTAAATTTTTTAAAAAGCAAGGAGTAGAAAGTACAGTAAATGTAAATATGTAGAACTAAAAAGTCAGCTGAAAAATAATTACTGCCGTAAAGTATAGATTAATTAAGATAACACCAATGCTATGCACAGTCTGGTATCAGAACCATCAGAGAAAAAGCATATGTCCACAATAAATTGATTGACTAATAACACAGATAATTGCATAGCATTTGTTGCTAACCTGATGTTTTTTTTGTACTGTATCTACCAACACCTGAGTGCAATTTGCTTATTTTGCATTAGAGTATCCAGTGTTTCAGGTGTTTCTCCATTTTTCAGCCACAAATTTGCCTTAATGAAAGTGGCTGAACCCCTTACATTTCATATCTTTAATTTGTAGAAACTCACATAGCTGTCTACCAACAAACCAACGGTCATGCTTTATTGACTGGGTTTCTATCCATGGAAATGAACCAAAATAATGTAAATTAAGTGTGAATCAATGGCTGAGTCTTAAAATATTCTTGTATTACTGAATATATCAGCAAAAACATCTTTACTGTTGTTCTGTTTGGTGATGAGTTGTACAGTTTTTATAAGATTCATTTGCAATTAAAGGGGTAGATTTTTGTGCAGAACATGAATATTCTATCATTTACGTCCATGCAAATGACACAGGTGCAGAATTGATGATATTTGCACCATTTGCTGAAAAATCTACCCTCTATTAGTAGTCTGTGAATAACATACAATATTTATATTTTGACTATTTCCACCTGATTTGCTCAAGCTAGTTTTGTGTTGACCAAAGTACTGGTGAGTTTTGCTTTTCTAGGATGATGAACTGAAAAAGTTATGTAATACAATTCCAAAAGACATCAGGGAAGCCAGTTCACTGAGTATATTTAAAACCAAATTAAAAACATTTTTATTTTCATCAGCCTTTGAAGGGAGATAAATGACCCCACTCTTTACATTCTTCATACTCTTTATATTCTTTTTATTTCGTGCGTAATCAAATCTTAATGTATTTCTTATTTATTTTATTGAAATTGTAAAACGTATGTATAATCAGTTTATCTTGTACTTTCTAATTTCACCCTTGTCTTAAAATTGTATTGTAATTTTTAATCAGTGTGCAGCACTTTGAGCGACAGTTTTTGTATGAAACGTACATTGCAGTGAACTTTAATACAAGTTGTCCGTGTTTTTTTTTTTTTTTTTTTTTTTAGTCGTGTGTCTGTGTTGTTCCTCCGCTGACAATGTGATGATGTCATCACTACCAGTCGACTCGACTACAAATTTATTGACGGATAAGTCGACTTGGAAAAAAAAAAAATGAAGTCGTTAATGCCCTGGTGTGCACATCCAGGCAGAGTAACACATGAACCTGTAGCCACTGATAATGCAATAGCTGTGAAAATAACTCGTCAGACTCAAACTAAAGTGTGGTGAAATATGGTAATGTGATTAGTGGCACTGTGGTGCAGTAACATGTGCTACTGTCATCATTAAATAGAACTTACACGACTAATATCGCAGTAATTGGCAGCTACAAAGACAATACAGAACTTTATTGTTTCTTTCTGGTAAATTAGGCCACAGCAGCAGTAAAGAAGACCTGAAAGGAAAATACAATATTATCCCAAAATAGAGCAAAAGAAAAAAATGATCAGTTAAGCAGTTGGAAACTTAATAAACTAATATATCTCCAGTAGAACTGGGTTAAAGTGTGCTGGTGACAGTTGCAGCAACTTCTGGGTGATAATATGTAGAACGGATGGAGAAACTGTGGGAATGAGCACATTTTCACTTGACATGACGGATTATAATAAGCAGGTTGGTCAAATGACCTATGCTGTCACCAGGATAACTTTAACTGTAATTGTACTATTCTGGTGAGTGACCAATATGCACTGTAAAAAGTGTGACTGGGTTTAATTAATATTAACAAAATAAATTTGATTAAACTCTACATGAAAAAAAAAAGACTTAGTGCAGTTTGATATATTGTTATGTTGAGTTCATGACATTTTAATTATTTATCAATTGCATTTTACTCATACTTGTTTGAATAATATCCGATGAGAATCACTAAGTGGAAATTAATTATACAGTATCTTATCAGTAAAGTCAACAACGTATGAATCAATATCATCCAGATATTGAGGAATATGAATTAATTCCACCTTAGAGAGTCTAAATAATTTTTGCAGATATTTGGTTTATCTGAATTAGTATTTTCCAGATAACTAGTGCATACTGGACAAGCTTTCCCCTATAATTGATTTGGATTTCCTCAACATGTGTTAAATCTTAAGTAAATTCAAAATAATTAAACTAATAATTTCATTATTTTGGATGTAATTATTATGTTTACATTTACTTAATAAAATCAGTAGCTTTTAAGCAAAGTTGAAATATTTCACATCTATTCAATCATTTTAATTGTCGCTTCAAAAATATATAACAATTCATGTGCAAATTCTATAGAATAGAAACATAAAAGTAAATTAAATGACATTATGAACGAGAAAAGCTCTCTGAGAGCGCAGACCTCTACCAAGGTAGACCCCCCCCCCACCCTGAAAATGTCATTAAAATCTATCCATAAGTATTTCAGTTATCTTGTACACAAACAAACCAACCAACAAACAAACCAACGAATGCCGGCAAAAACATGACTTCTTTGGCAGAGGTTATAAAGTTATAAAGGGCCGGCTGGTGGTGCAGCGGTTAGCACTCGTGCCTCACAGTAAAAAGGTCCCTGGTTCTATTCCCACACCAGACCTTTCTGTGTAGAGTTTCCATGTTCTCCTCATGTCTGTGTGGGTTTGGTTTGGTTTATTTGGTTTATTTGTTCGCACCAATAAAAGAAATAAAAACAAAAACGAACAATATTGCTCCGGAAAAACAAAAGCAAAACCATTCAGGTGCAAGCCGAGGCTAAAGAAAGAAAAGAAAAAACAATATTACTCCGGAAAAACAAAGAGAGAAGAAAAAAAACAAAAACATAAAACATTCAGGTGCAAGCCGAGGCTAGAGACCCATAGGGCCTATACAAGGCCTCTGCTCAGATTTTAACATATAATCTAGTGAAAAGCGAGCTGCATACAAATACAGCTACACCAAACACATATCAAATCATAGACTTGTGCATGCATACATATACACAAGAATCCAAGTAGACAAAAAAATATTATACACTCAAAATAGAAAAGTATATGCAAGTAGTACAATTCTTCACAACATATCAAAATGACCTATTCACAATGTTTCACAAGCAACATCCCACTGATTTGAGGCACAGTGTGGTTTGTGAATTAGAAGGTATTTAAGTCTGCTTTTTAAGATTGAAACAGATGCACAATTCGTAATTAAGATGGGCTTTGAATTCCATATTATAGGACCTCTAGTCTTGATACTAAATTGCCCTAATGATGTACGAGAGAATTTACAATGGAGATGATTGGTTTGTCTAGTTAGATAAGAGTGAATTGTAGAGTTAAAGACAAAAAAGTCGTGAAAAACACTAGAAAAAGGACTGTTGCTAGCAATACAATTATACATAAACACACAAATTTGATAAATGTTAATATCACGAATGGTCAGAATATTAAGTTGTTTGAACAATGGATCCGAAGGTGCCAGGTAACTTGAGGATGTGGCAAGTCTAACAAATTTCTTCTGAATCAATAGCAACTTGTGAAGCGATGATGGATAGGTACTAGCCCAAACTAGATTACAATAAGATAAATACGGGTAAATCAGGCTGTAATACAATGTCAATAAACATGACCTGTTTATGAAAGATGAAACTCTGCGAATAATACCATAAGATTTCATGATTTTTTTAGAGACCAATGCAATGTGGTTTTTCCAGGAAAGGGCTTCATCAACTATGACACCTAGAAATTTAGTTTGAGTTACTTGTTGAATTTCAGTATCATTAATAAATACTTTGGCTTCCTCACTTGAATATTTTTTGTTTAAATGCTTGAATATTATGAAATTAGTTTTATCAATGTTTAGCGCCAGCCTGTTCATTTTAAACCACCTTGCTGATTGGTTAAGTATGAGATTCGCATTTTTTATGAGAGTATTAAAATTGGAATGTGACAGAACAATGTTGGTATCATCAGCAAAAACAATAGGAAATGCATCCTCAAACAGAAAAGCAAAATCATTTATAAAAATAAGAAATAGGAGAGGCCCCAGAATCGATCCTTGTGGCACCCCAAGAGATATACCTACTTTACTGGATCTTACATGATTAAAACAGACATATTGTTGCCTATTCTCCAGGTAATCACTAATCCATTTTAAGACAACATCATCGAAGCCATAATGATATAATTTGGAGAGTAATAACTCATGATCCACGGTGTCGAAAGCTTTGGATAAGTCTAAGAAGATACCAATTGAGAATTTATTCTTGTTCAAAGCTTCGTGAATATTTTCTACTAGTTGTACTAGCGCCATATAGGTAGCATGTTTTTTCCGAAATCCATACTGATGTTTGTAAAGAATGTTATTTTCAATAAGATGGTTAAAGACTCTAACATAGACTAGTTTTTCTAATATCTTTGCAAGACATGGAAGAATAGATATGGGACGATAATTATTAAAGACAGCAGGATCACCAGATTTAAAGAGCGGTATAACTTTCGCAAGTTTTAATTCATTAGGGACTACTCCTGTTTTTCTCTGAGTACTCCAGTTTTTGGTTAATCTAAATTGGTGGTTCGAATCCCACTCTGTCCTACAGTGGACAGATGTGAGAGTGATTGTTTGTCTATATATGTTCAGTCCTGAGATGAACTGGAGACTCATACAGGGTGTACCCCGCCTTCACCCATTGTAGCTGGATTAGGCCCCCAGTGACCCCAGTGACCCCCGCGACCCTAGTGAGGATAAAGTGGATTCAGATGACGAGACGAGAGATAGTTATAAAGTTGAAAGATTGATCATTTTTACTTAAAGTAAGCTCTGTGGAGCCTGGACAAAATAAAAGGTTTCATTTAAATGACATACAAATGACGTCTGTTGTAATAATTACTAATAATAACAATGCATTGGATTAGGCCTCTAGTGACCTCCGTGACCCTAGTGAGGATAAAAACAAGTTCAGGTGACGAGACGAGACGGGATTGGTTTTATATAGCACTTTTTTGGCCACTCAAAGTGCTTCACATTAGTGACACATTATTCATTCGCTCTGACATGTACCCTCTGGTGGTGGTGAACCACATATGTAGGCACAGTTGTCCTGGGACATACTGAAAAAAGCGTGGCAGCCATTTTACACCTACGGCCCCTCTGAGTGACACTGGAGGCAAGGGGGTTGAAGTGTCTTGCCCAAGGACACAATGGACAGACTAGGACAGAGTGGGATTCGAACTACCAACCCTCCAGGTACTGGATGACCCGCTCTAACAACTGAGCCCGAATTGTAATTTTGCACATTCTGGAGTCTGTATTTCTTGCACTAACTGTAGCATAGGTAACTGAGAAACTTCTAGGGCAAAGGTGTAATAAGAATCTATTGGCAAGTTTACTAGACATGTTCCATTTCATTTGTTAGCTGCTCTCTGTGGGTTCAAGGCTCTCACTCAGAAGGCATTTGTTCGGGAATCGTGCGTATGACGCTAGATTATTGAAGAAGCATAAAAGTGTGACACTGAAATAGAAAAAGGAAATGAAGTGTGTTCATTCAGAGCATTAAAACACAAACACTCAGCCAGCACTTATGCGAGACCTTCCACATTCTCTCTAAGGAGGATGTTACAGTTAAACAAGATGGAAAAAACAAAGACCTGAATGAGTGTACATCCATGTCAGGACACTTAAAATGTACCTTCATAGTCACAAACCTACCATGTACTGGAATAAATTCAATAATGTTAAAGTCTATTTCAGAATTACACTGTGAACCTGGAGTTCAAGTGTCCAGAAATGTTGGATTTCATCTAGTGCTGTTTAAACATTTGCTCTCTTTCAGCTGAATCCTCAAGGTAATGAAACCTGGCATTCTAAATGTTGTTGTTGTGATGTTCCAAATGCCCTACTTGTCCTTCTTAAATACAGCACACACTGAAAGATACAAGCCCAGTAGTATCATCTCTTTGAGAACAGCAGAGGTGGAAGTAACTAAGTAAAAGTGCAACTTATATATGTTTTTCTTTTCTTCTTTATTATATATATATTTTTTGGCTGGTACGATTTATAATCTGGAAAATACAGTATTATTTTTTTTATCAATTACAACACATTTGAATTCCAGATGATCCCATGTGGATTCCTGAAGTTGAAAAACACTGCCCTAACTTGAAGTTGAATTCAGGTATTGATTTGTATATTTATTAGTTATTACCTCTGCCAATGAGGTAATAACTGTAATAATAATCTGGGTCTGTCTGTCTGTCAGCAGCAAAATGTTCTGAACTTAAACTTTCAGGAATGATAGATAATGAGTCAAGGAAGAACCCATTTGATTTTGAGCAATGAAGGTCGAAGGTTAAGGTCACACTAAAGGTCAACAGCTAAAACATATAAGTGGTAATATTTTTTTTCCATTCACATTGTCTCACTTTCGGACATCAGATGGGTCAACACCTATGGCTCCATTACATCACGTTTTGACACCATATCAAGCCTTGGTGGGGGTCTGCTGTCTCTGACTCCCTTGTTTGTACTAGAAAAGACAGGTTATTTATAATTGAAAGTTTCAGTTGAATGTCTGGATATGGGGGTTGATTTTACAACAGAATTAAAAGTACAAATGTTTTTTTTCAATTCCAATCAGATTAATTCAACATTGATTAAACACCTTTTTTTAAGTTAATCAAACTCAAAACATTATCTCTAATCAAAATAGTATATAGTAGTAATAGTAATAGTATAATATCAAAATAAAAAAAAACATTTAATAAAACAAAATGGAAGGATTTAAATTAACAATTTTATTTAACATTGCCAAATAAAAAGTAGCTGCGTAGCAATAGGCCGAAAATATTTTTTTTCGAGAACCACCCGCTGCGCCATTAACGTCCGCTGCCAATGACAACAAGTTTGTCACTTCAGATTCACGGTACCATGTCACTCCTCAGGTAGTTCAGCCACTTTGAAAGTAAATATTCGTACAGTTTAACATCAACAAATAGGGGTAGCTAATCTAAACAGCAGCACAACAAACTAGCCTATACAGTGCCAGTGGAGTGTTGCTTTGGAACAACAATAACATTCCAAGTGGACTACTTTTTCTCGACAGAAGCTATCGTCTATATGGATATTTTGGCAAACAATTATATCAAAATAAGCAGTAATAACCCGCAGAATAAGCGGGATAATGTATTGCCCACGTGTAACTATCGAAAAATATTTCCCTTCGGAGCAGAACAATACCTGCTCGGCCCCGTCGGGAAATATTTTTCTGATAGTGACGCGTGGGCAATACATTATCCCTTACTTAATGTATTGATTGATTCCTTCATCGTGACCAGCGGCATGGTCACAGCAGAGCATTCCAGCTCTAGAATTTCCAGTGGCATTCCCTCCATTACAGCCTGAGTATCTAGGATGGCTGATATGAAGAGACGGTCTTTATCCAAACCCCTAGCTGGAGGGATGGAGCTTGGGGGATGGGGCAATTTTCAGCCTTAAAGACGGTTTCCTCTGTAATTCACTGTGAAGATAGCAATCGGCAGTGTCTCCAGGTATTTACTCACACTTTCCTTTTTTATCAGTGGAGGGCCTCACCATACACTCTCTGACAGTGTTTATCTAAAATGCAATCTTTCTGAACTGTAAAGCGCTGAATTTGTTGCCCCTGACTCAATGAGCAGGGCACCGAGGGTCAAAATCAATAACAACTTACAAGTTACCGTGTGCCTCAGAGTTGGGTGGTGAGGCCTGCAGGGACAGCTGAGGAAATGCTGAGTGTTTGGGAGTGTCCACAGGAGTGTCCACAGGAAGATTTATCTTGTTGCTACTGGGACCTGAATCAACCACTGGACAATACTACAACTGCAGTAACTTTAAGCACCAGACGTGTGAAGTACCTAAGTAAAAGTACTGCATTACTGTACTTAAGTATATTTTTTAGGTATCTGTACTTTACTTGAGTATTTATTTTTCTGGCAACTTTTTACTTTTACTCCTTACATTTTTGTATTAAATACCTGTACTCCTGACATTCTTAGAATAGACTCGTTACTTTTTCAAACTAGATGGATGTGGCAGTATGACGAATAAGTCACTTCAGAGGGAAAATCAGTGGAAAAGAGAAACTTCGATTTTATATATTATAGTTCTATAACTAATCTCATCATTTTGACTTTTTACCTTATAATTTTGACTTTTTATCTCATAATTTTGACTTTTTACCTCATTAATTTGACCTTTTACCTCATTATTTAGATTTTTTATCTAATCATTTTGACTTTTATCTCATAATTGGGACATTTTGTCTCATATTTATAACTTTTTAAAAATATCATGATGACTTTTTTTCTCAAATATGCCTTTTTTTTCCTAAATTTCCTGCCGATACGCACAAAACTTAGTAGCTGTGACCTGATCAAATACATTATCTACACAGTAACTCACTTTCAAAGGCTTCATTTTGGAAACTTTCAATTTTTCCTGGTGAAATAAGTATTATTGCGTTCATGACAAAAAAAGAGAAGGAAAAGCAGTTTTACTTTTGTAATTTATTACAATTGAGAAGTTGTACTTTTTTACTTTTACTTAAGTAAAAGCGATGACAAGTACTTCTACTTAAGTGCAGAATGTGAGTACTTTGACCACCTCTGTCATTCACTTGTCTTTGGTGTAGAAATAATACCCAAACTTTAGTGATGTAGCATCTACAATGAAATGCCTGTAGAACATGAATATGATGGATAATACACAGGGTAAGTGCCAGGCTGCCAGACAATATATCAACGATTCCAAAGACACACACTGACACTGACAGATTAGCTGTGTGTTGGTGTTAGAATAGCAACACCCATCTGATTTTAACCCATGGCGATACAGTGTTGTTGTTGGTTTTTTTTGTCAATTCCCAAATGACTTTTTCTCTATGTTTAACCTGATTTTTATTATTATATTATCCTCAGTATTTTACTTTTTTTTTGGGATGTGACAATCGCATATTTCCATATTTTTATTTTTATTTGTATAGCGCTTTTCGTGGCACTCAGATGCTTCACATGAAGCAAAAAAAAATAATTATCTTAATAAATATCTTAAATTATTGAGTTTTATATCAAATTGTAACAGTCTGGTTAAATTACAAAAGATACAATTTTGCCTTAGAGGATCAATTTTATTTAATACATTATTATTTATTATTTACTTCAATAATATGAAGGAATTGGAGACTGATCCCACATAGCTTGCTAGCTAGCTAGCTTTTTGAGAGCCCAACTGACTAACTGGTCGGCCGATTGGGCCGATTATAGGGTTTCACTGATTAAATTAGTGTCGGCCAAGATATAGCTGAGTCATCGGCCCCAAAAATCTAATATTGGTCGAGCTCTAGCCTTTTCATGGAGTATACTGTAGGTGTCCTTATCATGTTCTATTCAAACATCCCCCTTTTTTGTTGTATTTTTTGTTTTGTTTTTGTGTGTGTGTGTGGGAGGGGGTTGTATTGTTCTTTTAATTTAGATATATGATTCAATTTGTTCAACTATTATCTTCAACTAAATACGTGCGAGGGGTCGGGTTTGTTGTGCCTGGCATTACTTGCTTTTTTCCCCCACTAGCCAATAATGTGAACATTGTTCCCACATTAGTTATTATATAGATAATTTATATGAACATGTGTGTATTAATGTGGAAGACTACAGCTGCCATTTTAATGAAATTAATAAAATGAAAATAACCATGATCTATGGGTAGTAACCAAAGGAACACAACTGTAGATGGAAGCGTTGGAAATGAGTTTCTTCCACATGGTGGTTAGACTCTCCTTTACAGGTTAGGGTGAACAGTTCAGTCATCCCTGAGTCACAGCTGAGGTGGTTCAGGTGGATTTAGGAGCTGCTGGAGGGATCGTACCTCCTGGGAACACCTCGGAGTCCCCCTAGAGGAGCTGGAAGAAGTGGTAAGGCTGGACTTCTTTTCTTCAGCTGCTGCTCCCATGACCTGGATCCAGATAAGTGGAAAAAGATGGATGGATGGATACAGGAATAAATAATTAAACATACAAACAAACATGGATATTGTCATCTGTACCTGTCTCCAGGGTCCTTACATATGTTTCCTCCACTGGTGGGTCTAGTGGCAGGGGTTGAAGACATGGACCTGTCCTTTATGTTACATGAGGATCCTTTATGATTAATGATGGAAACAGTGGCTCTCTCTCTTTCTCTCCCTCCCTCCCTCCCTCCCTCCCTCTCTTTTTTTTTTTTTTACTTCTGTTTAATGTGATATTTTAGATACAGGCCAGTGCAGTCTGGCTCATATAAATAACTGGGCTGGCTTTCTCTCTTTTGTTTTGCTTTTTGAAACTGTGGAACTATGTCACATTGTGGCAGTCGTTTTAAACTTTCTTCAAACCAACCCCCCCCTTCTCATGCTCTACACTTGAACAGATGTAATTACTATTTACTGGAGCTATTAGTTAAAGTCTTAATTGTTATTTAAACATTTTATGTCTCTTATTTTAATTGCCTTTCAATGCATTTTAATCATTTTTATTTTCTTATACTGTATGTTTTATATAAAGCACCTTGAATTGTCCTGTACATAAACATTTGCTTTGCCTAATGCCTGTTAACCCCGAAAACCCCCCTCATTTTGGGGTTAACAGACCTAGCAGATTAAACCTGCTTTATGAAATGGACCCCAGGAGTGCTAAATATAGACACAGAATCATTTTCAGGTTTGGCTGAACAGTTTGTGTACTAAATAAATATTCCTACGTACTCATCTCAATAATTTTGTGGCCAGCTCTCGACAGTGTCTGTGTGGGAGCCATGGATGACAGGATCTGCGGTGACTCGACCAGCCCCCCCCCCCTTCATTTATAAATTTCATTCGTTCATGTATGGCCTGTCCGTCCATGGGAGTGGATCTCTCCTACAGTGTGGTTCTCTTCAAGATTTCTTTTTTTTCCCACTGGGTTTTGAATTTTTTTTCTTGCCGAGCAGGAGGGTCTAAGGACACGGGACTTTTAATTTTTTTCTGTCGTTGATTGTGTTTCTGTAAAGCCCAATGAGACAACTTTGTTGTGACTTTGGGCTTTATAAATACAATTGAATTGAAATATTGCATATTATTCAAAGTGAACATGCTAAATGGGTTCTGTAAACTATTTTGCCCACGTGACAGGTGTAAGTCTTGGTTTACATGTGCAAAACTTTAGTAAATCAGACCATTAAAGTCTTGCTCTTCATACTGTATCTGTCAGATCAGTCAAATGACTTACCTGGAAAAATGCACTAAAGGCAGCAGTAATAATATCACACAGCAATATGGAGTTAAACTGAAATAGGACTGACTCATTAATACACAAAGTAACCCAGCAACCCACATAAATAACAGTAAAACAGACAGATTAATTAGAAATAAATCATTACTGCAATGTAGACAAGAGTAAAAACATAATTACAACCAAACATTTTTTTTCATTACTACTTTTTCATTTATGCAGTGATGGTGTGTAAGCATTTATTTTTGTTTATTTATTTTTAATGATGACGGCTTATGGTGTTCATAAACTCACAACTACAGCAAACAGTCTCTTTAATCTTGATATTAGCACACAGTAAAAAGGACTGAGAGGTTTAACAACTGAGAAATCTGGCTGCAAAATGCTAATTGTTATGCATGCTGTGTCATCTATATTAAGAGTACAATTATGTGAGAAAACTGAAAGAGGCCGTGTTACAAAGCAACATTAGCAGCACAGGAACTGCTTGAAATAAAATCAAGTAAAATTTAAATGAATACATGGAATTCGGGAATTATTTTGGATTATACAATAGTTAGTTCCGACCAAGTAATCTACTTGAACAAGAGACGTTCCATGAGTGCTGATATTGAGCATAACAGCAATGGGACTTTTTACATACACGAATCCCTCCGCCTTATAATAAACCATTAATTGCCAATTGTTTAGTATTACTCTAACTTGGTCAAGCAGAGATTGCGACAGATTGAGATATTTCGAAAAAATTACTTTTGATCTCAATTATGAATCAGAGGAGGAAAAGGAGGAGGGAAGAGGCAAAACAGCGCAAACCAGCTGTGCTGATATAACATGAGCCGACCTGGACAACTTCGAGAAAAGCAAAAATGAAGCCAACACAGTGAGGCAGACAACCTGGACTCTGAACTGCCTCCAGACCTGAATTTGAAAACTATCAAGACCAACTTCAAGGTAATTACGAAGACCAAGCTGAACATAGTTTTGAGGCAATATTACAGATCAATCCGGACAACTAAAGGCGAGCTCTACAGCATCAGCAGCTACCTGGGGCTGTGGGCTGGTTTAAACCTCCCATCAGCCGGCCCTGGAATTTAATGAAGGACATCGAGTTTACATCAGCAAACAACATATTCAAAGGAGTCATCAAGGAGATAAGAAGAGGACGTGACATCACACCACCCCCGATCACACCTGAAGATCAGTGGATCTTAAAATCCTGTCCTGACAGTCCTAAAAGATTACTGAATAAGGTCTGGTATGATATCCAGTTACACTTTGGACACAGGGGCAAAGAGGGGAATAAAATGTGACATCAGCGGAATCAAATATTTCACCATGGAATTTAACGAACAAAAAAAAAATCACAAACTCATCAAAGTAGCATAGCAGTGACTGTCTAATGGAGATGCCCGTGTGTAGGAAATGTTTGTGTGTTGCCCGGCAACAGCTTTCCCTTGCAGTTGCAGGACTATTTGTGTTGCCGGAGCCAAATAAATGATTATATTAACAAACAAATCACAATATCTCGTTGGTAATTACTGTTTTGTAATAAAATGGTCTCGTAAACGGGTGTGATTATCTGCAGCCTCATGCCTATGACCGAATCACACCTGTGCTAATGTTTAGTATAACAGCACTCCTTCTCGTGTGATATTGATGCAATCATTAGAAGTGTTGCATTTTGAGAAATATCTAGTCACAATTTAAAAAAAAAAAACTCATAAAAGAAACAAGCGTGATATTTACACCTTATCCTTCTGAACACAACCCAGGAAAGTATCCTACTCTATCTCGTCTGATCAGGACGGACATTTAAAATCCCCAAATCCAGGAACAATCGCTACAGAAATACCTTAATTCCTGCTGTTGTTTTTGTTTTAAATAACTCCTGAGGGATGACATTTTGTTTTATTTCTTGGGTCTGGCTTACTTTTATTTTCATGTGGTCTTAAAAGACTTATTTATTGTCCCTTGTATGGTTTTTATGCTTCTTGTTTTTATCTTGCTTATAACAGGTTTGTATTGGCACTTTATACAGGCATTTTTAAAGATATCTAGTTTTATTTGATGATTTTATTCACTCAGCCTGTTTTTTTAGTCTTTTTAATCCTTGATCAATGAGCTGCTGAAGGTCCATGCTGTTCTTAATTGTCAACACATAGTATGTCCTGTTATTGTGATGCCCCTTACCAAACTTCAACATAAATCTACCTATGGCTATTAAAGTCATCTTGAACCTTAATGTATAAGCCACTGGTTTTCAAATAGTGACGCAAACATCCCCAGGAGGAGCACCAGATGACTTCGAGGGAGGTGCAACATAACCCTGAGTAAAAAAAAAAAAAAAAAGAGAGAGAGAGAACATTCAAACATGTGGTTGGCTAACTACAGTACATTTGAGAAGTCACAGTCACACCTCAAGTGAAAATGAGAGAAAATATCAAGATGTGTCAAAAGAGACATTAATAAACACACAGATGGGGAAATTTATTTAAAAACTGTTAAAAAAAACACTTATTTTAAGATGTGTTAAGAGATGTTAAAAAACATACACAGGTGTTAACATTCGTTTTAGAAAAAAAGAAGGTAAAAACACAACCAAATGTAAAATATAGTGTGGCATGGTGGTGCAGTGGTTAGCAGTCGTGCCTCACAGCAAGATCCCTGGTTCCATTCCCACACCAGACCTTTCTGTGTGGAGTTTGCATGTGGGTCTGCATTGGGTTTTCTCCAGGTACTCCGGTTTCCTCCCACCATCCAAACACATGCACTGATAAGTTAATTGGTTAATCTAAATTGCCCATAGGTGTGAATGTGAGAGTGATTGTTTGTCTATATATGTTCAGCCCTGAGATGAACTGGAGACCCATACAGGCTGTACCCCGCCTACACCCATTGTAGCTGGATTAGGCCCCCAGTGACCCTAGTGAGGATAAAGTGGGTTCAGGTGACGAGACAAGGGGAAAACTGCTAAAAATATATACAAATGTAAAACAAAGATGTTAAAATGTGTTTAAAAAATAAACAACTATATAACAACATTTGTCCTCTGCATTTAAACCATTTTTTCTTTGATGCCATTGGGGCACCTGTAAGGAGCAGTGGGCAGCCATGGGTGGCACCCGGGGACCCAGCACCTGCTGTAGAACCAGGCTAATGTTTAGAATCCCCTGGCTGGAGGATTTTACTCTAACAAACAAGTTTTTGGGTGATGGAGGAAACCGGAGCACCCGCAGGAAGCCCATCTTGACACAGGGAGAGAAACATGCAAACTCCACACAGAAAGACTCACATGGTCTGGGAATGGGAAGGCAAGAGCACAAACTGCCCTGAAGATAAAGATGTTTAAGAAATAATAATTAAAAAATAAATTAAGAAACAGAGGGAAGGGTGATGGGGGCACAGCTGGAGGAGACTCACTGTCACACATTTTGAAAACTCCTGGTATAGGCTATATATATATATATATATATATATATATATATATATATATATATGGGTATGTTTTAGCATTAGCAGTATATACCAGGGGTCAGCACTCCTGGTCCTAGAGTGCCACTGTCCTGTATATTTTATAATTTTTCCCTCTTTCAGCACACCTGAAGGTCATTATCAGTCTTCTGCAGAGCTTGATGATAGGCTGATCATTTGAATCAGGTGTGTTGAAAGAGGGAAACATGTAATACACACAGGACAGTGGCACTCTTGGACCAGGGTTGCTGACCCCTGGTATATATTTATCTACAGATGGGGCTGGACAGGGGGAAAAAAAAAAAAAAACAGTCTTTTTGTCCCGTGACGTCAGCTGTAAGATCTTCAGTATTGTCTTTATAAGCTCATTACATCAGGCCCAAGACGAGTAGAAATATAACATCTAAATTCTTAGTATTTTTCGTGTTTGCTGATTGAAAGCTCCAAAGACGAGTTCAGGATGCACTTGTTCACGACTTTATTCTAATCACATGTGAGTTTATCAGTAGAGAAGCACATGATGTCACTGTGGGGCACTTATTATTCTTCAAAAAACAAACAAACCAAAAACAATACCCCCCAGGATAATTAAAGCTCTAAGGGGTGAACAGTAGAACGTACCTGCTAATGGACCCCTTACGCTGCTCAGCATGTTGTGGTATCATTTGATCTGTCAAGAACACAAGTGGGTTCTGCTTTTTTAATCAGAACCATCAATTCATTCATCTCTCAGATTAACACTGATTAAGAGACCGGCTTCTATTTGTTGAAGTTCTGTCGCCATCAGTTAACGGGTGTCCTTGGGGATTAAAAGCTTTTTAAATCTGGTGGTCGCCTGTGGGATTGGCTGGTTTATCAGATTTGTTTTGTTTCTTCTTTTTGTGAGCATGGGAGTCGTTTTTGATTTGTATGCAAAACAGCCTCGCCTCTGATTTGCTTTTTAAATGGCAGTCTGTTTGGTGGTTTACAACATTTAGAATAGTACTCTACATGGTTCGGTTTTATCCCAAATCTGCTTTGATTTCCCAGAGCCCACTGGAAGGTACCTGCTGCTCATACACTTGCCTAATATTGTTGGCATAAAGTCACCACTGTCAACAAAGGAAAAAAAATATTCAACATATAATGTTAGTTCCTGGGGGATCGTATCACTTAAAACACAACATTTTGAGTAAACTTAAAACCCTGCCTAGCGAGCAGCACTCAAAGTATTTGTATTTGTTTTATCTGTTTGTAGCATCCAGTCAATTTTAGAGAAGGCCAGAACTGATGGTTTAATGACTTTAATGGTTCCTTTCTTTCATCATCAACCAACATAAGAGCTAGAATAAGAATATATGGGTACAATCACAATAACGGTCATGACCTTAACGACAAAATTAGCCCCTACTTTAGTCACTTTCCGTATTTAAACACATTCACATTACATCTTTAATAATAAACAATTCCTATAGCTCTAAAACAGTTCATTTTACATGTACAAACCTTGTTCTCCACTTGACTGAAGCTTTTTTTTAATATACTTTTATGCTTCTTTTATGTCAAGCTTGTTTCCTTTCTCCTTTTTCCTCTCATCAGGAAGTTACCAAAATAAAAGCTTGGCTGTTAGAAGGATTTCTATAAATACTGGTATATTAATATGAGTTAAATACATTTGTTTGCCGTGTTCTTCTGTGAATGAAATATAGCAGTTTCAGATTCTGAAGTTGCGATGGTTAATATTCTGACCTTTACACTGTTAACAAATTAACATTATAAAACAGAATACACTGTATTGTACAGTATTGCAAATGTTGCCAATATCGTAATAGAAACTTCCATTCTTGGCTTCAAAATTACACGTTTCAGCAGTGACTTCTAGGGTTCAAACAAATCAAGTCTTCTTTTGCACCAGGAAATCGGCCCATGTAATGCTGCTTAAGACTAAGACTTGTGGGCTTAGGAACACTTTAAAAGGACAAGTCGTGTTAATCATTGCCTGTGATTAACCTTCTTTTCCAGCTAACCCACATCTGATTGAGAGGGCAGGTTTTGCAGATCATGAGGTTGAGGAAATCAGCCCAATAGAGGAAATCAATAAACCTAAAGATGAGAAAAAAAAGACTTCCCTGATCGCCATAGTGGCAGATAGTCCTTAGCACCAAAGTAAAATGAACCTCTTTCTCTTTTTAAGCTCCGGTAAGCCACATATTTTACCCCAGCGGGTCACTAAGGAGTCCCATTTTAAAGCAGTTGAGATTGATTTAAATGTGATATTCTGAGGTGGATATTTTTTTCCTTTTTCTGCCCATGTTCTTCAAGGTCAAAAGTGCAGTAATAATGTATTAAGTAGAATGTCTTGTATGGATTATTATGTCGACAAATAGATTTTTTATTATGCAGCACTAAAGAAGAAGGTCATAGGTGGATCCAGGCGGGAGATTTACAAGTAAAGGAAAAGATTACTATGTTTGAATCTAATGCATATGTAGGATGGAATTTATTAGATCACAGAGGATCAAACACCCTAATACTCTCTGTTTTTATTTTTTTTGTTTTACTTTTTGTTTAATTTTAAAACACTTTTTGCAGTACAGTAATACAAAACAAATGCTCATGGTTTTACATTGATTTTTGCTTGTGACTGACTTTTCTTACACCTATATTCTGCATTACTGGCACTAAATGTCACTTGAAAAGAATTTACAAATGTCCACATGCACATAAATACATTGTCTTAAATTGCCTACCTCTCTGCAGACCTGGGGGGTAATATATCCTAATTATTATTATTATTATTATTATTATTATTATTATTATTATTATTATTATTATTATTATTATTATTATTATTATTATTATTATTATTATTAATAATAATAATAATAATAATAATAATAATAATCTGTTATGATCGTGGACTTTCTTGTCTTATACTGTTGGTTTTTGTTTGTCTTCATATTTTTTTATGTCATTGTTCTTTGACATTGTTTCATAATCATATTCATCATAATGATTAAATAATAAATTGATTTATTCTGGGTATTATCTTCTTAAGACCCAGGAAAGTACAGGTTTAGATTTTTTTTGGGTACAATGTCACTTTTTTTTTTTTTCAGATGCATTTTTTAAGAGTTTTATAGAATGTCGTTTGCAGTGGACAAATGGATTTTTTTTTTTTTCTGTGAAAGTCCCCGAAAGAGGGCTCAGGATCTGAGCTTAATTGGGCCTTTTTTTGTGTCCTTCATTTAATGAGTCTTTATTTTAATTTTTTTTTTGGAGGGGGTGTGGGGGGGGGTTCTCTGACCTTGTGATCAGTTTGCTCAGTTCTTGTTCTGGTTGTTGTTGCTATAGTTTTTTTTTATCACCATGATTGTTCCTGTTTATATTATTTTCTTGTGAGGAATTTCAGTACCTTCTTCTTTTTTGCCACTCACCCCCCCACCCATTTAACCACCACAGCCCCTTCCATGTCATGTGGTTTAACAAAACTCATAAAGGGAGTAAAATATCAAGGGGGAAACTCATACATTATGAAGTTTTGAATTTGTTTATCACCAAAAAGCAGTCAGGTTACAATTTTGCTGGATAAGATGCATAATAAATAAATACATAAATAAATAGAATAATAACAGGGAAATAAATACGCAAGAGTGGGTGGAGGGAGGTCATAAGGACCATGATGTACCTCCGTCTTTCCCATTTTATAATCCATTTTATATTTTATAGTCCCCTGAACTATTTTTAAAAAAGCCAAACACGTCCTCTTCTGTTCTTTTTTTGTTTTGTTTTTTGACAAATCGTACCCTGCTTATATGAATGACCTGTTAAATTAAAATAAAGAAGCCTTCTTTAATGATACTAACTGCCATAGACAGCCCCAAGTGACCAGATCTCAACACAGTAGTTTGTAATCATGCAAAAAAAAGACATTTCTAAAGTGTCATTTTTAATATTGCATAACAGCTGCAGTCTACTAAACATTTATATTTATTAAAAAAAAATAAAAAATCCCACGCCGTGATTCTTCATAGTGCTGAATTATAGAGCAGACTACAAGCAATTCAGTACCTTTCATCTACTGAAGAAAGAAGCTTGAGTGAAACAAGTGGTTGATCTATGCAAACATTTCAATCACTTTATTTGTATAGCACACATAATAGTAAACTCAGTGTGCTTTTACAGTAAAACACAGAATGCATTAAACTAATGAAAAACAAAATGACCTTTAAGGCACCGCTATTCAGCACACACACACACACACACACACACACACACACACACACACACACATCAACAAACTGCACAGAGACACTAACAAGCAAATGCCTGAGAGAAAAGAAAAGCTTTTAAAATAAGATGCAGTATTAAAAGGTGCCAGGTCACCCGATAGCTATGTCCCTATAGCTAAATGTACATTGGCTTAATTTAGTTTTAATTGTAGGTACATTCACAAGACATTTACCTGATGATTTGAGACACCTTATTGAACCAAAGCCAGTGAGCAGGTGAGAAACGTACTGAGGAGTAGATTCAGTAATGTGCCGTAAGCCAAGGAAGTGTTTTTAAGAACAAGGGAGATGCTTTAAATTGTCTTAGTTCCAGTTAACAATTTGGCTGCAGCTTTCTATATGCAGAGATGTATAGTAACAAAGTACAACTACTTAAGTACTGTACTGCAGTATCTGTACTTTTTTGGAGTATAATTTTTTTCGCCTACTTCCACTTCTACTGCCCTACATTTTTTTTTTTTAAATTAATACTTTCACTCCGATATTTTTTTTTATGTGTCAAATCGTTACTCGTTACTCTTATTAAAATTGTTCGGAAGCGTACCAAACCCATAGCATATCAATGCCACAGCGATAAATGGCTCTGTCACCTGGTTTGATGATGGTGTCTCATCATTGGACGAGTCAGCGATCAAACACTACATAATAAGACTGCACGCTCTAATCGGCTTTTTGGTTAAGAGACAAACCCAAGATGGACGAACAGCATTTCTATGTCCCCCACTAGGACAACGGTGGACAAAAAAATATATGGTGACTTGACAGAGACGATCCATAACAGACAAGTTAAACAGTACAGCTAAAACTGAAGCACTGTGGTACTGTTTATCTGTCAAATGTTCACTGTGGTCAGTTTCAGATGTTGCAGATCTTTTATAATTGTCCACCGTTGCCATAGAAATGCTGTTCGTCCATCTGGGAACACTGTACTCTCAATACGTTTTGACAGCTTTGATGGAGGATCATCAAATTAACACCACACATGCCTCTCATGAAGACCTTGCTCAAGTTCAATGATGACTCATACTTTTTTTTTTTATGTTTTTCTCATTTGTGCGATGGTCGACACAAGGTCTTCAGGCCAACAGCAGAATATTTCATGATTTGAGTTATTGTTTGTTTAGTATTAATTTTCAGCCTTGTAAATACAAGCTGGACTAACTAGATATCCTGACCAAGAAAAATACTAATTCTCACTTTGAGCCACAATCTAAACCTGGGTGTAGGTTGTATTATTTTACGAAGGTTTTGTAGAAAACCTTCGTCCATAATTATATACATTATATATGTAACCGGTGGTGTATGACTCTGCGTTGTATGTGTGTATTTTTCCAATGAGACCCACACATAACCAGTTGGAGGTAGTCTCTGTTTATTCCTGACAGAAAATATATACTTCTCCAGTCAGTGGACCCCACAAAACATGCCAGAAACAGACCAAATTGCACATAAATATGAATTACCAAACTTTGAAGTAGCCAATTAACCCAAAATAACAGTTGAAACAGGAATTTAGGAAACTACATGGCAGGAACTACATGGCCGCTTACCTCCTTCATACAGATCCAGAATATTGGGAAGAGGTAAAGGTGTGAAAATGCCAAATATAGTGGGCAGTGTCACACTATAAAGTGCACACTAGGAACGCACCAAAACCAAAGGTTCCACATACTGACACAGAGGCTAAATCTGACAAGCATTAACTAAAAGCAAATGAAAATACACATAACAAATTTTGTTTAATTATAATGACAATTGTTCTCGTCGTACCCACATTGCTGCAAAATAACTGACCCTGTTACATTTAGACTAAATGTAATCTAAAATTACCCTTAATTTGCACCATAACATGACTGCACTATGACATGATCAAGCACAAAAAAAGTCTGTATTGAATGTGTGGGGTTTGTTAAATTAACAGCCCTAAATCTAACAATTTATCTTAAATAGTTCTGTCTGTGAAACTGTTTCTCATTGTTACTGCAAATGCATTTTTTTTTTTTTTTTATTAAATATGCATATCATGTCCGTATATTATCATATCATTTCGACAATTTACCATCGAGCACCTCCCTGGTTGACATTTGGACAAATCCCAGGCTGGCCTTTACCCATCAGGCACCATGCTAACTCAGATCTTTCACACATTTCTGAGTGCTTAAGTACTCGTGAATGACATGCAACACATTCATCTGAAGCCATCTGATGAGATTATCAGTGGAGCTAACAGATAATCAATCCTACATGTCTTTAAGTGTTTTCCGTAGCAGGGACTAGTTCAATAAAAAGTGGCATACACATAACACGGATCACTTCTCCCAATGCATTCATGTTTGCTTGTAATCAAGATCATAGTTTTTTTTGTTAATCCTGTGGTGTTTCGCATCTAATTATTATTATTACATGTATGTCGGTGGTAAACTGAAGATGGCGACGTTGCTGCACGACGATGGTCTTTTATGCAGTGCGGCAGCGAGAAGCGATGTACGACGGTGGTGATCATTATCGTAGCGAGTCATAGTGATTAATAGCTTTTAATCAGGCCATCAAACACCACACCTGCTCATATGATTTCTTCATTATTCGATGCAGATGTGTTGCTCATCATGCAGTCCTCCACCTTTTCTGCACTCCTACCTTACTATCCGAAATTCCCTGTTAGCCTTTCTGCCATCAGGAGTGTTTTCTCTCACATCTCCCCCTCTGGTCTCATCAGAGCTCAGCAGACACACACCATTAGGACGATCAATACCACTCTGGAGCACTGCTCTATCATATCATGACCTAATTTCATGCACTTTAAGCAAAGAAGAGGCGAAGACAGTAGATAGATAATGCAACATGTCCACCACAGAAAAGGAAACGCAATATCGCATAATTCCATTAGTGTACATGAATATTAATTGGATACAATGTGTACAGTATGGAGTTGTAGATGTACTTGATATACATGGGATATAATAGAAAATGGAATATTTATATAATATTAACTCTCAGTCACTGCTATTCCATTATAAATGCAATGAGTGACTTAGCCCATATTTAGACAAAGACTAAAATGTAGGAAATAATCACATATTTATCGTCCTAAAAGACCTTGGTTTGTGAATCAATCAATCAATCAAACAAACTTTTGTTTTTTTATAGCACTTTCCATACAGTACATGGTGAATGTAGCACATTATCGCACAGTTGTTACGTACAGTTAAAAAATGGTAAACATTGGAAATAAATAAATATAAATTTTACATACACACACACAGACACACACACACACATATATAAATATATATATATATATATATATATATGATAAATGCATAGCTAAATAAATAATGATAGTAATAAAATAAAAGAAATACATAATATAATAATAATAATAATACTGTTAAAAGTAAAAATGTTAACGTACAATATGGAATGTGTTTTGGACTCCGTATGAGAGTATTTTCTATTTAGTTTCATTTATTTATTTTATTTTTGAGCTGAGAGTTAGTAGGTGGTTCGAATCCTGCTCTGCCTTGGGCAAGACACTTCACCCTCCTTGCCTCCAGTGTCAGTGTCCCATAGCTGTGGCTATGTACATAGTTTACCACCACCAGAGCGTGCATGTGAGAGGGAATGAATAATGGGTCACTAATGTGAAGCGCCTTGAGTAGCCATAAAGGACTATATAAATCCAATCCATTATTATTATTATTATTATTATTATTATTATTATTATTATTATTAATCATCACCATCATCATCATCATCATCATCATCAGTAGATGGTTTGGATCTTTATGGGTTAAAAGAAGGTGCACTTAAAGACACTCTTTGGCAACATGTCATTTAATGTTGCACCTCTTTCCCTGATAGTCTTTCACACCCCTGAACTATCCTAAAATGTGTGGGCTTTTTTTGTGTGTGTGTTAAAAGAAATTAAACTCAGAGTGGACTGTTAGGTGTAAACTCTCCTGAAGATTTCACATCTGCAGTCTGAAAGTCTGAACCAACAGCTTTAGGTGTGAAAGTGTTTTATGCTTCTTTCTGTTGTTCACTTAGGTTTTGGAGGAAATGTTAGCAGAGTTTCTACAGCCACTATTTTAACGAGCTCATGTACAAAAAAACCCCCAAAAAACTAAGGTCTATAAGAAATTGTTAAACAATATTACAATCGAAAAATAAATGTAGAAGTGTTTTATCATCATTATTAAAAAAAAAAAAAAGGTGCCCATGTCCCTGTGCTCATCCGGACCTCACTGCTGTGATGTCTTGCTATCAACAAAAGGGAGTCATTCAATAGATCATAAAATCAGAATTGAAATCTGTTGCAAATTGAGGGAGGAGAAGACTGGAAAAATAAAAAAAAATTGTAAACAAATTGTTTACAAAGGCGCATTTCGAGTGATACGTTTTGTACCCAGTGCTTAGATCTATCTAATGAATCAATCAGAATTGAAATCGATTGAGAACCAAACCCTTCACAGTCTTGTTAAGTAGAGTTTTTGAAAATTTTGTCTTTTGTGTAGTTTTTACTTTTTGGTTTGTTACTTGTTTTTTTTTTTGTTTTTTTTTACTGTTCAAACATCAATGAAGACCAGCACCAGATGGCATTATTTAATTCCTATGTGTCTCTTTTATTTGTTCTTCTTTTCCATTTATTTCCTCTGTGCTGTAAACAATGACTGGTGTCTGGCTGCCCTGCATGAGGCAAATCAGCTCTCATCTCGTGTAATAAAAAGTGACATAAATAAATTTAGCCTGAAAGGTTTCCTTTCTGATGATTAAGAACCTCACAGGATGCAGTGTGAATCCTGATTGGAGTATATTTGCTTTCCATATGCAAACCAGCCACAAAACAAACTCATCAATTTCACATCAGCTTTCATTTAGCTTAATGGCCAGCCATTAACAAAACCAATCGTTTTCCCTCGCTGCGTTTCTTTGACTTTTCAAAGACCATGTGATCGTATTTACACACATACGCACACTCTGGTGACTTTATTTACCAATCGGTTTTGGATTTGTTATGGCACCAGATAGTTGAGATTGTTACCAGCATTTACTCTGGGGTGAGAAGCATGAGGAATTTATTGCACATGTTTCAGTTTTTGCTACAATACATTTTAATGCATTTAAATAACGATACATCTGAGGTGGTGGCAGTGAACAGCCATGCAAAAAAAAAAAACATGAATAAATGCATTTTTTTTTTTTTTTTTTTTTTTTACATGCAATCTTAAAGACATAACGGTTGAGCTCCTGATGGAATAGACTGTAAGAAGCTGGATTGCTCTTTCCTGAAATTACTTGTACAGTAGTATGATGCAAAGGAGAAGACTGTGCTGTGCTGTGTGAAATCAATCAGTGTTGTTTTTGTTTGTTGGTTTACATTTTTTCCCCTTTAGAGATGATTTTATTGGACAATGTAACTGTAGAAGATTGACAGAAAATACAGTTAGGGAGCAGTGAAGCAATGATGTAGAGGAATTTATTTCTTTTTTTTTCCTGTAGCAGATTTGTTTAACACCACAAACCATCTACAGAGAATTACTGTGTCATATGTGTCTTGCTGTTATGTTTCCATAAATCAGCATGGAGTGTGAGCAATAAAATGATGCTGTCTGTCTTCGAGGTAAAAATGAAAATAAACAAGATTTGCAGTTTTCACATGGAAACGGTTAACTAAATGTAAATGCTTCCAGGAGAATATTTTTTTTACCAGCTCCAGAGATTACTTATTACTTAGTGTCTCTGCTGAACCACACAATGTTTATGCCAAGAATATTTACCTCCACTAAGGAAGATTTGTCAGAGTTTGTCTATTAGTTAGCAAGAAAACTCAAAATGTTATGAATGGATCTTGATGAATTTTACAGGGTAGGTTGGTAATGGGGATGATTAAATTGTGGTGGTGATCCAGGGGGGTCAAGGTAACTAAAAAGTGTTGGATGTGTTGGAATGTCACAGGGAATAAATTGTTAAATTTTGGTGGTGATCCAGAAGAGATCCTGGATTCTGGATCACGTTGAAATTTTACACTGCGGTAAATGGAGAATAAATTACCATAGTGAAGACTGGTGGCCAGTGTTCAAATGGATTTTGGAGAAAAAAAAGGCTGAAAACACCTTGAAACACTCTTGGAAACATGTAAATGGGCATAAATCATGATTTAACCTTTTAATTCTAATATTCCTTAGTAGTCCTCCGGTGGCCAAAAGGTAGAAAGTCCAAAAATGGTCATTTCAAGTTTCATCATACCCCAGACAACACTTTCTTCATTTACATACCTTGACCGGCTCAAGAGTCCGTAACAAAAACAGCCAGTAGTGGATTGTGGGTAGACATGTGCATTTATTTTACAAACGGATAATAGAAAAAAATGTGCAAATAAATGTTAATTGTGCGAGTGGAGTGGAGCAGTCAACTGTCCGAAGATCTCCCTCAGCATCTAGGAGGCGGGCTTTTATAGGGTTAGCCAATGGATGAGCCTGACACCGGGCTCAGGTGCAGCGCATCCACTGATGACATATCCAAATAACTACCCCTGCCGAGAGACAATCATGTGAATGACATAAGGAAACACAGAAACACACCCACACATCCCAAGTGGTGTGACGGGGTCGTAACATATGTTAAATACATGTTACATATTTATTTACATGTAATTCATATATATGTAATTTCACTTTCAGGTCTGTGTTTCAGCTGATAATTACTAATATAAGATGCAAAGCACGGTGTCACTGTTGAACATCTGCCCAATTTTATAGATCTATTCCATGGGGTTTTTGTAAAGTCTGGCTACACTGTCAGGAGTCAAACCTTCTGAACAGCTGTTAGGAGAGGATAGAATGCATCCAATCAGATTCCATTAACATTCCATCCCTTCTATGCCAGGCTTCTTAGAACACAGGTGTCAAACATAAGGTCCCAGGAGCCAAATCCGGTCTGCCAAAGTGTCCAGTCTGGCCCGTAGGATGATTTACATTGAAGATTTAAACAATAAATGGCTGTAAAAAAAAAAACTAATAATAATAATTAATTAATTTGGGTTCCACATACAGAGCAATTAGATCTCAAGTGGGTCAGACAGGTAAAATATGACCACTTATTTTAGTGTCAAAAATTACAATTACATGAAAATCCTTATATCAAGAAACTATCCTTTTACAAAAAAAAAAAAAGTGAATAATCTGTGAGCAAATATGAACAACCTGAAATGTCTTAAGGGAAATGAAATTTGACTAATATCCTGCCTGTTACAAAATAATTAGTGTTATTGTAATGGAGACAAACAGGCAAAATTATACTTGTTTTTCTTTAGACATCTGAAGTTGTGACTATTATTCAGATTTGAAGGACATGCTGTACATGTAAACATTATCATAATGTAATTTGATAATGATAATGATGATAATGAATTTGATAAACTTTTTTCACATTTAAAAATTTTACTGAATGTAGCCCCCGAACTAAAACAAATTTGACTTAATAAAAAGTCATCAGTATGTTTAAATCACCCGTGGTTTCTCTTTCACAAAAAAAAAACAATCAATGTTATTTTAGATCTTACAATAGAATATAATATGTATGACCAAACATTCTATACATTACTATTTTCATTTGAACCGTGTCACAGAAATGCTTAATTCACTCCGTTACCAAGTGTTTATAATGAGATGCAGGAAGTTGTGACATGTGACTTGTTACCAGGACTGAGAACGCTCTTGTTTTTAGAAGACATTTGCTGCACCAGTGAGTACAGTTGAGTAATATGATGTGGCTTCACTCCCATGATGCTCAAAGACCCGATCTGTGCCAGCGTGACAGATTCTGATTCTTTGCACACAAGCCAGAGAGATGCAACACTGTCTGTGGATCCCATCCCATTACACAGAACGGTATTGTGAAATATTCTTGTCATTTGGTTTGTCTGGGGACAGAATGACTTACCCTGCATTATGATACAGGCCAAAAAAAAATGACAATAATAATTACAAAAACCTTGGCCCCTGTTATAACTGCTTGCCTCCCTTCGCAGTTGAACCCCAGGCCCGTCGGATCTCATGCAACTCATCACCCACAGGACTGTGGGATGCGAAATGCAAGCATTTGTGTTCCACAGTCCCAGGAGTGCAGTGGAACCATGTTGTTTTTGTTCTGATTTTCATTTTGCCTTTTTAGTTTTTCTCTGCTAAAACTGTTAGTGCAGCCTAAACCGTGCATTGTTTGAAGATGAAATTTGGAGGTTTTGGTAGAGACCCCTGCACATAACTCGGACACACACTTCACATTTGTCCAACAGAAGCTATGGGGCGCGATCAAAAATTACTTGTTTGGCCTATAACTCACAAACCGAATATGGCACATTTAAAACACTCATATCCAGAGATTATCTGTAGATTACTGAATCACATGGGTTAGGCCACACCCATTTTCACTTTTTTTCATGCAAAATTGCAAAAATTGTAAAACATACTTTATATGGCGCCCCCTAGTGGAATAACTCAACAGTTTTTTTTTTTTTTGGGGGGGGGGCTTTGTCCTATTCCATTGTCCATGTATATTTCACAGCTGTTCATTTCTGTATGTCCTAGAAAACCCTGTTCAAGACTCAGTTCCAAAACAGCCTTTATGGCAAAGGGGTCGAAGAGATGTTCCAGAAAAGATTTCTGTAATGTCATTCCAACCTCCAAACTACATCTCAGCAGCCAAACTAATAAAGCTCGAGGAAGACAAGAAAATATTGTAATGTACCAGGTCAATGAATTTTTATTAGATTCATGTGAATGATAATGATGTAATATATGAAAAGACATAATACAGTATATAGTATCGAGCGATATAGGCCTGACTCTTCTAGTTATACTTCATGGGACCTCATTTTAAAAAAAAAGTGTGCGTGTATATATATATATATATATATATATATATATATATATATATATATATATATATATATATATATATATATATATATATATATGAATATATAAGATGAACTTTATAGACTTATCTACTATTGTTGACAGATCGGAAATGTGGTATGTCCTAGAAAATGCCATCAAGACCTTTGACCTTGAGTGACCATATAAGGTCAAAATCAAGGTCAAATGAATATAAATTGTCATAACTCCAAAATGAGTAATGAAAGGGCAAAGTCATGGTCTCATGTGTTAAGAGGGAGATGTTAAGAGCTAAAATGTTGGGATTTGTTGTGGTTAGGTTCAATGGGAAAAAAACGAACCGTATATTGGGTTCTCTGTCCAACTTATACAGACAAATATTACACACAGTTTGAAAGGGCTAAATGCCATCTTAACCATACTCATAGGGCAAACATTTGTATTTCAATTATTTTTAAACTTTCAATTCTTTTTAACTATTGAATCACGGATGAACAAAAAAAAAAAATTTTTTTTTTTGCATGAACAATTTTATGCACACTTGGTGGTTACAAAGGGCCTCTCTGAATGTGATACCCGAAGTTTAAATACATTTAATAAATGTTTTTAAAAGGGATTTAAAGATGTCGAGATTGGAACAATGTTGAACAGTAGGAAGGATGGAGTTCCAGAGGGTGGAAAAGGCTCAGACTCCCCAAATATTAAAGTGTTATGTGCTAAATCCTTAGACCAAGTTAAAGTACAGTCAAAGTTTTTGCATAGTAAGTTCAGGATTAATGACTTTGAATAAATAACTTGTTTTTTACCCACTTTAAAATGGAAAACTAAACCCTAGACACAACAAACTCTAACACATTGAATGTCTTTAAAAATTGTATGAGGATACAGCACATGGATAGTACAAAATGTAAATTTATGCACCAAATACTGATTTATAAAATATTGATCTGTAATCCAGCTGAGCCCCAGCCTTTCCTTACATGTAGATTAAATTTTTTTAAAGGTTTACGTTTATAAAATGTAAATCTTCACAGGGGTGCTGTGGAATATAGACACGACTCCTTTTTTTTACAAATTTTTTTATAAAGATTTCAAAGAGGTTGAAAACAAAATAGATCACACAGGATATGAAACATGATGTCTTCTGAACAAAACTAACCTTGGTATGTTATATTATATGTAAAGTGATTCCTTTCTTTAAATAAATAAATAAAAACGATTACATTTCACTCAACTATAACTGCAGGAATAATTTAATAATAATAAAAAAAAAAAAAGCACAAATGGAATAAATGGTTAAATCCTTACGTTAACAAAAGCAACATTTTCAGATGTGGGCAAGCTAAAAAGTAAATGTATGAAGCTTGTGAAAAAAGTGTGTTGCAGTGAGTTCATTACGCCAGTTTATGCATCTATAGCTCCTTTGATAAATCGCTTGCCCAGTGATCTGAGTGACCTGATTTCCAACCAGGCGCAGAAGACAGTAAGCCTCGCAGGGCTGCAGTGTAATGTATATTATGAACAAATACAGATACAGTCAGCATAGGAGAGGCTACTTGTTCTTTTCAAGAGATAGAGATTTTAGCTTGTGAATTAAAATACTGTTTCACACTGCTGCATATTTTGAGCAGGAAAAAAAATCTGGAGGTGTAAGGGATATGTAAATTTTGCATAATGAATCTTTAATCTGTTTGTACATAAAGTTAGGTTTATATAAACTCTGTAAAGCCTGGTTTATAAAATCTTTAAGAGAAAATCCAGTTTTTTTTTAAACTTCCAACACAAGCTTTTTTTTCAAATGTGTTACTAGTGAATACATTTCTATTCAGAGGTGGAAAATAACTCAGTAAAAGTACTTTTTTACTGTACTTAAGTAGATTTTTTTTTTAGCTATCTGTATGTTACTTGAGTGTTTGTTTTTCTAGTAACTTTTTACTTTAACTCCCTACATTTTTACATAAATATCTGTACTTTATACTCATTACGTTCTCAGAATAGACTAAACTATAGACTAAACAGATGTGACAGTGGAGGAGAGGAATTGTGAGATTATATAATAGTTATATGAGTATTATCTCATAATTTTGACTTTTTATTTCATAATTTTACCATTTTGTCTCACAACTTTGACTTTTTCTCTTAAATTTTGCATTTTTATGTCATATTTATAACTTCTTTTTTTTATTCCATGATTACTTTTTATCTCAATTGTGACATTTTCCCCCCATTTTTCCTAAATCCTCTGCTCATACCCACAAAACTGAGTACTGTGTAACTTTATCAAACACATTATCTACACAGTCACTCACTTTTAAATGCTTTATTTTAGATACTTTTGAAACTTTACTTATTTTTCCTGGTTAAATACGTATTATTATGTTTATGACAAAATAAAAAAAAGCAGTTTTACTTTTTACTTTTGTACTTTATTACAATTGTGAAGTTATACTTTTTTACTTTTAGCAGATTTGAATCAGTACTTCTACTTTTAATCAGTACTTCAGTACTTTTACTTTTTTCACACAAGTAGCTGTACTTTTATTTAAGTACAGTGTGTGAGTACTTTGAACACCTCTGGTTCTATTTCAGTCTTTGCAACAACACATGGTTTTATGTATTTTTATGTTGTAGTGTTTTGCTGAGTTACAACATGGCTGCAGAATAAAAAATAAATAAATAATAAAAAAAAATCCCACAGTAACTACTCAATAGCGCTGTACATACATATACTCATCATCTGAGCACAATGTTTCTTCCACTATCGCACCTCAGTCACATCATGTTGATTTCCTAGAGACAACAAAACAATCATTTAAATGCAGAAAAGTGTAAGTATGCTGATGTGGCCCGACCAACAAGATCAAAACAGTCATTTTCATCCACGACATTCAGTGAAAAACATATTTATGGAAAGTTATTTTACGATGTATTTTTTTTTTTTTTTATTTTACCTTTAGTTGAAAACAGATCCAGGCATATGATTTTCTCTGTCACATCATTCCTTTTTACTTTTGAAAAGGTCAACCAGAGCTGAGGCACTTGAAGCAGTAATTTTCCCATCAGCAGCTGTCAGGTGCACCACCCACATCTCACCAGGATACCTTAGGAGAGGACGGCCTCCTCCACAGAGCCCACCACCACAAAGCCTTGTCAGTCAATGGGACCTCTGCTCTGTCTGCTTCAGCCTACGCACCAAACTCAAAGCCTGAAAACTCAGTGAGGGAAGATGTTTGGGAAAGTAATGACAAGCGTTGGATTTATTGTGTTAGTTTCTCCTTTGTTCTTAATGCTCCGATACGCAGTTTTTGCTGATTCCAAGAACAAACAAGACAGTGGTTTGTCAGGTTCAGACAGGAGTGGGCTCATTTTGTTGAGGAATTTAATAGAATGTAGGTGGTAATTTGCACATTTAGTACCGTCGTAAGTAATTTCAAACAAAGAAGACTGCACGCACCTGTAATTTAATATTGTTACTTCCCTATTATCCTGTGCAATGAAAGGCTTTTCTCTGTAAAAATCATCCCCTCTATGTTACATCATGTACAGAACATAGTTTGGGTTGGATTAGTGAACAAAAAAAATGGCAAAATGTGACGCCGGACTATCTGAAACGGCAACTAAATATGAAAAAAGCTGAAGCTGAAATTAATGAAATAGATTTTTCAAAGTGATGGATTCATTATCACTAATTATTAGCGACTATGTATGCATGGAGGGTGGAAACATTGAGTGATTTTGCAAAATGAAACAAATCTAATTGTGTTTGAGCATGTTTTGCATGGAAGGGTTGTTTGTTGACATTAGGCGACAAGGCCAAGACCCACATAAAGATGCTCTCATTTACATTTGCATGGATGTAAATTATGAAATATTCATACTTTTTCTGCAACTTGGGCTCGTTTCTATGTAAACAAGCATAAAAGAAAAACAAAACAACAAAAAAACAAAGTCTAATTCACAAAGGACCATTGCAAACTGTGACACAGAATTTGGTTGCATGGTGTAAAAACTGCCTCAAAAAAAACCCTCAGTTTGACTCTGTGCAAATTCATTTTCTATTATTGGATCTCTCTTTGGTTTCCATTGATGCTAAAATTATACAAATATAACTTTATATATATATAAATATACAATATAAATATATATATATATATATATATATATATATATATATATATATATATATATATATATATATATATATATATACATATATATATATATATATATATTTTTTTTTTTTTTATTTTAAATTTTTTAAATTTTTTTTTTTTGCAGACAGAAGTGCTGTTCATGTTTTTAATACATATGATGGTGTGTTATTCCACATATATGCTGGTTTATGTACATGTATACAATGGATTTCTAAATATTCCACTCAAAATAACCTGTAAAGTGAATGGATCATAATGTGCAGACAATGTTTTCAAGTAGATCTGAGACCAATATTCATTTGAACTAAATCATATTCTCTTGTTCATTTGAAAAATTTTACATTTCACATCACTTATGTTGGAAACTTAAGCCAACCAGCATTTAAGACTTTTCTTTATCATTAACAAATATGTGGAAACATGAAATTAATTTTAGCCAAAAACTAAAACTATTGGAACCAAATTACAATATACATTCTTTGTTTTTATTTTTTTTATTAATTGTTCTGCAAATTGTTTCATACTATCTGTTATTCTGAAAAAAATTCTCAGGTTTTTTTGATCATTTTGTTGCTTATTTTGTTTATTTTTGTACATTTTGCTTTTTTTATTTTAGGATTTTTCTTCAATTTTGTTTAGTTTTTTTGTCTTACTTTGTTCATGTTATTATTTTCGTCGGTTTATACATTTTTTTTTATTCATTTTAACTGATCAGTTTGGCTGTTTTTGGTCATTTTGTTACTTATTTTGTTCATTTTTCTACATTTTATTTTTTTACTTTAGGATTTTTCTTCAATTTTGTTCCGTTTGTGTCTTACTTTGTTCATGTTACTTGTTACTTTTGTTTGTTTATAAATGTTTTTGTTCATTTTTATTGATCAGTTTGGCTGTGTTTGTTCATTGTGGAACTGCTAAAGTGTCAGAAGTTAAAGGGTAACCTAGAGAACATCTAAACCCCTTTGTTAGTTTTGAACCATATAATAAATATTGTCATAGTATTATAACTACAAATATTTCCAACCACCCTTTAATATGACGTCACTTCCAGTTGTGTCCTTTTTCATGTACTTAATATTTTATTCAGCCTTCCATCTTTTTGTATCCTTGTTTTCTCCATCTCTGCTCGTCTCTTGCATCTGGGTGTTACGTGTGTGTACTCAGGCCGTCATTATCACACTGGAGTGAAACTGACATGATCACATTTACGATCCTCACCTAACTTCATCACGTCTCGCCCACCAGAGTAACACCGCTAATGGAGTCTTCCAACAGGCTGAGGAGGGAGAAGGGAGGGAAATGACTTGACGCATAACTATATAAATAAAAACCAACAACTAAATAAATAAATAAATAAGTAGAAACAATAGTTGAAGGTGTCTGCCCACATGTGCTGAGGCTGCACAGCTTGAAACATCACTCACAATGTAGTGATGTTGAATTGATTTAAGGGTCAAGGGGGAACAACAAAACCACAGTAGTAAACACTTTTAGAGGAATAACTAATTGAAAATCAGTTTCCAAGTCACTTTAAGGGGCTGTTTTTTTTTCCTCTCTGATTCATAAAGAGGTGTGGGAACCATTTAGTCTTGCATTCGTGATACTCCAGAGTCCACGGTTCAAAGTGTTCAGCAAATATTCTAAACAGCTTCGTACCTTTGCTTTAGAATACGTGTGTGAACAGTGTGTGAACATAGACTGCAGTGGGAACAATAAGAGTGAATGGTTGGATGCATTATAGACCTAGCAGACCACCAGTACCCCACCCAAGAAGGCTAAGCATCACTATTTATTTATTTACTTTAAAGGAATGTGTACACGTTACAACTAGTGATACTAACCATAATATTGACTTGAATTTTAACTACAGTAGAAAAGCACTCCTCCCCCCAAGGAAGTTATGTTTTTGCCAAAGATTGTTTGTCCGATAGTTAGCAAGAAAAAAAATTTGGACGACATTTTCAAAATGTGAAATTTATTTTCCATTTTCCGCAATGTAAAATTTCAAAGCGATCCAGAATCCAGGGTCACCATCAAAATATAATCATTTGTTCCTTGTGACATTCTCAATTCATCCATAAGTCCAGTGCATGTCTTTCCATGGTGGGAGGAAACCAGAGTACCCAGAGAACACTTACGCATACACAGGGAGAACATTCAAACTCCACACAGAAAGGTCTGGTGTGGGAATCGAACCAGGGTCCTTCTTGCTGTGACGCACGAGTGTTAACCACTGCACCACTGTGCCGCCCGGAGTGACTTTCTTGACATGTAAAATTCTATTTTAACACAGAAAGACCCAATTCCACTTTTATGACAGCTCCCATATGATTTTTTGTCATGATGTAAAAAGAAAAGGTATGGACCCCAAAAGAATCCATGTCCATCGATCACTAAATGTAACTACTTGTAATAATAATGGATTAGATTTCTATAGCACTTTTCAAGGCACCCAAAGCACTTTACATCATTGATCCATTATTCATTCACTCTCACATGCTCCCTCTAGTGGTGGTAAACTACATATGAGCAGACTGACAGAAGCGTGGCAGCCATTTCGCGCCTACAGTCCCTCTAACGACCACCGAACATTCACACACCAGTGTGAGGGACACACTGGATGGGTGAAGTGTCTTTCCCTTGGACAGAGCGGGAATCGAACCGGTTCGATCAAGAATCGGGAATCGAATCGGTTAATAGACGACCCTCTCTACCAACTGACCCATGGCCGCCACTTGTAACCATTACCATATTGTAAAAAACCCCAAAACAAAACCCTATCCTTTCACATTCAGTTTAATGCAGTCAGGTGAGCGTTAAACTGCAAAAGTCCAAAGGCCTGACTGGGTCTGAGCGTCCTAAATGACGCAGATGGTGTTTGGCATGGGATCACATAGGGACACATACGCACACACTTTGACACACATTATAGTCCAGACCTGGTTTCCTGTACGTAGTCACAGGGGTTTATGTTCACACCACAGCAGTGTTTTATCTTGTCAGGATTCATCTCCTGTGTCTGCTGAATATAGTCTCTCTGTTATAGGCGCTGACAGACACTGCAGAGGAGGGCTGGTTCTGTGGTTTGTTTGTGTGTGTGTGTGTGAGTCGAGAGTATGTTGGTGTGCATATATGCCGACTTGAATAAACGTCACCCCCGCTGCTCTCACCAATCTCACAGTAAACTCCTAAAATGAACATCTGCCACATTATGAAGCAGTGTGGCTGGAGGGAGTCTATAATGTGTGTGTGTGTGTGTGTGTGTGTGTGTGTGTGTGTGTGTATGTGGTGTTTCTGTTGCAGGTCGTCCAAAGTGATGGTGTCCTTCAGAGCCGTTGAAGATGCCTCAACCTGACAGGGTGTCCGGTCTAGAGGATTGTACTGTAACTTTTCAGGAGATCCTCAAAGTACGAAACCTGTCCTCACATACTCCCATACACCCAAAGGACAAATGGAAATACATGTTTTTTTTCTTAGATAGGGAATATCCTCATCATGTATATCTATTACAGGCCATTTACATAAAGCGTTTTTACCCTGAGCTATGCCGACCACAGGGTAGTGACCTCTGTCTGTCCATGTACAGTACGTATGGGCAAAAACTTTGCCATGTACCAGTGGTTCTCACCCACTGGGGGCAGCAGAGAGTCAAGGATATGGTGATGGGAGCGCACTTTCACTCAGTACCTTTACATTTACATCGAAGCCGAGCTATTGGCAATAACCGAGCTAAGGATTTACCTGGAGTTTCTGAGAAATCAGAGCGTACATGTGCAAGAAGAGAATCGAATCAAGTACATTTACATGCACTTAGAGAAATTGAAATCATTCCCTTGCTCCAATTGAAATTGAAGTTTGATTAAGGTCTATATATGGTGTATTGGTAAAAAAAAAAAAGAAAACACTAATACTTTATATAATTAAGTAAGCATATTTAACTCAATTATATTTAGGCTTAATAGCAGTTGGTTAAAATATACCTTTTTGAGTCTTTTCATTGTCTTTTCATTATTTTTATATCACAATCACAGTTTTCAATCAGTTACAGTATTACAAAATATTTCAGCGAGATTAAAGTTACATAGTCAGGAGTTCTAAAAGTCGAGTCTAAGTCTGGTCATTGAGTGTCCATAGCCTGAACGGTCACATGACACGAAAGGGGGAGCTCAGACACACAGCTTATAACATCTTCCTGTCGGCCCCTCCTCAGTCAGGATGTCCTCTGTCCTGAAGGGCTGGGTGTCGGCCTCTTCTGGAAGCTTCTATGCAGTGGGGGTTGTCCCTTCCCCCACAAGTCACCTCTGTATCTCTGTATGTAAATTGCTTCACTTTTACAGAGTCACCTTTAAACTGCAAAAAGTACATTTATGCATGAATATTTTTATTTTCCTAATCCCATTATAATTTTCTAACACAAAGGCTTTTTTTAGAGTGGAGTTTGAGAAGTCGGAGTAACCAAGTCGGATAATCCAATTGTAATCAGATTTCTCCATGGATGTAAACGCCACCCACCCGGTTTAGGGTCAGAATCAGCTGATTTACAAACAGTATCTGAACACGTGCAACTGTCAGATAATATCAAACATGACATGATAACAATAAAAAAATCTTTATGGGACTCATTTGTTTTTTTCAAGTAAAAAGCAAAATATCACTCCTTTTATATAAGGTAAGATAAGGTGGTGGAGAAATGCAGAGGTCATCAGCATCTATTAAATAAAACAAATCTTCAATCCATTTTTAACACTCAGGGGTTTCCTTGTCCTATACCTGCAGTTAAAAGCAGCAATAATAAGACAATTAGCGGGCAAATTTCAATTAGTGATCCTTAATATGTCATTAAAAGCTCTCTCTGTCCATAATAATCACCAGAGGCAAGCAAACGAAATGACGTAAATGCCACTAAGGAGTATAATTCAAGGCCAGGTATTGCTCTACTTTATAATTATGAAATAATTTAACATGACACTAAGTAGCAGTGTTGAAGAGACTCCAAAATTGATTTGTTAATGGGGTAAAGAATGTGGTGTTTTTCTTCCTACCTGGGAGTCTATTTCTTCAGCGTTCAGACAATGGTTATCTGGTTATCATCTCCCTCTGCTGCAACTCCTCAGCCTCCTCCAAATTCAACGATAACTTTAATTGAATATTGATTTGTTTGTCTCTTTTTCCCTTAACTCTACCTAAATTGTAATTAGATATTTTGCTCTGCGTTGAACAGACATGTTTGAGGCTCTTCGCTAGCTGAAGATCTCTTAGGCTGATTTGATTCTGATATCAGCAAGAGCTCCATAAATACGCTGCATGAAATAAATCACCTTTTTGCCTGTCGGAGCAAAACTCCAGACATCTAATTGGACTGGAATAGGGTCTGTTGTGGCTGAAGTGATTTCTTTTCATATGGCAATGAGTAATTGGTGGTGTGGGTGGGGATTTAATACGATGTAAATTATTCTTTTTTATTTTCCTTATGGCTTTACTTTCCAAATGGTGATTCATTCCAATGTAATTATGTGACTATATGACACATTATATAAATGTGTACCTCAGAATTTGCTTTGTCACTGTCAGATTTTCTTTAAAGTTACGTTGGTTTGAATGTGTCGCTGTTAAAAACGTCAAAGCGTAAGTCGAAAATTTGTGACATTTATGATACATTACAAAAATGTAATTTACTACTGTAATAAATTGGCTTGTACTAAAACCACAATTATTTATTAAAGTCAGTGCCAAGGATATCCAAAGATGTATTTCTGAGATCATTGTTGAAAACATATGAAAAGACTGCGAACAATGTGATGAATTGTGGAATTTCATGTTAATTGCTGGCAAGATCCACAACGCAAGTAGTTCTGGATGAGAGTGAAGATGGAATATGAAATTATTTTCATGCTCAAGTGTGATTCTACAGGAAAATATTGCAAAGTGTAATGTGGTACTGTTTGTTTTTTAGTAGCATAAACCTATTTTGCAAGGTTGTGTTTTAGTCATAAATATTTCATAAATGGGGAAAAACAAGACTTTGATCAAACCTTGCTTTTAGCATTCGTCATGGAAAATCTGGTAACATGTCGGATGCCCTGATGCAACATCTGAACACACACAGGATGCATTTGGAGATGATGTGGAAGATATTTATCCACATTCTTTAGTCTAAACAGGTAAAAATCCTGGGACATAATGAAGGACTGCCTATCCTGATGACATGCCAACATATTAAAGTAATATTTTAGATATTAAATACTTATTATGTGGGATGTTGTTTGAGAGACTTGAATAAAGCTTTGACTTCAGAAAATTTTCCTCTGTGAATAATAACTAGCAGAACTGTATTTATCCCCCCACCCCCCTGAATGGGGAGGCAAAGGGTAGTGTTTTTAATTTGGTTTGATTGTTTGTTAAGACTCTAACAGCAAATCTATTGTTTGAATTCATACCAAACTGGGGTTATAGAAAAGTTAACCTTTTAATTTTTTTAAATGAATTTAGATTTTTTTCACCCATAATTATTCATAATGGGTGAAATTTCAAACACCTGTAGCAGCAAAACTATTGGTTTCATTCATATCAAATTGGCTTTATAGATTTCCAGTGATGCAGAATAGATCTATTTACATTTTGGGAAAAGTAGGTTCAAGCCACCCCCCCCCCATTTACTCAGAATGGGTGAACTTTCCAATATCTTTAACAGCAAAACTATTAGTTGAATTTATACCAAATTTGATTTATAGATTGTCTGTGACTCAGAATGGATGTGGTTACATTTTGAGAGGGTTCAAATTCTTTACTTATTTTTATTCATTTATTTATTTTAGGAACCAGCTTCATTGACCTTGATTTTCTATACAATAACATTTTCTGTCACATTTTATAAAAATAAAGGTCTTTATATGTCCTCCAATGACACGCTATTGTTATGAGTGTCTGATAAAGGTATAATATATACAGTATATCCCTTATATTCTTCAGCAGATCCAGATAAAACTCCTGTAATAGCTGAGTATTTCTTCAGCTTAGACGTATACCACTTCAGAATTTAAATGTTTTCCTTATATCGTACTGTTGCTTCTTGTTTTAATGCCTTGGAACTTTCCACAATGATATGACAAGTACCTATTAAGTACATTTGAACAAATGTAACACAAGTACCTACATTCATAATCACTCTTTGAGCTGTTTTACATGGTCACATAAAGGTGTTCACTCCTGTATTTTCAAACTGCATAAACCCATTACTTCTTTTCTGGCTGATGTGTAACAGCTCGACTTGACAACTGTTGGGATTTTCAGCCTCCCATAAGTATGTATTTGTCCAAATTTTAATGTTTAGTTATACTAATGGAATAAAGCTAAGGTCATCCAAAAACCAAAGCTTACATGGCAATGGAAATAATGTCCTAGTTTTAAATGGCCTTGAGTGTAATGGAGCCAATTAGAGTGCAGGTACTATCACAGCTGTGTTAGCAGCAGCGCCAAAGCCATCAATGAAAGCTCAGGTTAGAAACAGACTGTGTAATGAATTAACCTGTGATGGTTTAGAAATGTAGGCCTTAATATGGGCTTTATAATCAGGACAAGACAAGCCCAAATATGTTTGAAAGCATTTATCATAATACACACATCCATGAGTAATATAAATTATTACTCCGCTGCAACTATGTGATAGATGTGGGCGGGGCAAATGTTACAATGCTTTAGCCATAATATCTGTAATTAACCTAAAACTCATAAGTGGGATCAGCAGTTTTAAGTTATTACAAGAATCAGACCATGGATTGTCGGCAATAACTGCAGTTATATCGGAGGCCAGCACTTGCAGTCAAAACCCAGGCTCATCAGACCCCACGGAAGTCATCGCCCGCAGAAGTGTGGAACGTGAATGCTTGCATTTCTCGATCCGCAGTTCCAGTTGCTGTGGAACCCTATATTTTTTTTTTTTTGTTCCATTTTTGCAAAAATTTGGGACTGGGGGGTTGGCGCTGTTCTGACATACATATAAAAAACGTGAACTCCCAAGCTTATTCAAGTAGGCTATTTAATAATCTATTACACTTATCAGTATTCATCAAATATCATTAATAAAAACGCGCAATACACAATACAAATGGTACCGTGAAATAGACCGAATGTTGAATGTTGAATGTGGAGACGTGGGAAGTTTAACGATAACACAATAGGATAATAATGAAGCTGCACTTCAAATGTCTTCAAATCTTCATGAATCTATTAGGCCTAATCTAAATATTAATCAAATGTTTGAATGTGGAAAGTAGAAAAATAACACAATAAATAATAAAATGATGTGTTGTGTAATAGTGAATGTAAATCCCGTATGATTAGATAACGTAAGTTTTAGGGTGATTTAAATGATTTAGGCTGTATGATCACATCATTTAAATTAGATTTAAATGTTGTGAAGTTCCAATTAATGACTGCTGATGCTGCTGAGCTTTCAGTTCGGTGATCGGCTTCACCCTCGCCCTCTTGCGCTCTCCTCCATGTCGCGCCAGTCACTACTATTCGTACTGTAGCAATTGAATACAACTAGATCCATTGTAGCCGGGGCTGAACACAGACATTTAAAACATCTGGTGTTGTGGACGCAGCCTCAGCGGCAGACAGGCGGTAGGGAAATGGTTTAAAATGTTTACCTCCGGATAACAAGTCATTATTTGGCATACGTTTAATTTTTGGGACACGTACAGCCAGATTCGGGATTTGGGACAACAGCTTAGAATTCGTGACTGTCCTGATTTTTTCGGGAAGTCTGGTCACCCTATGTTCAAACTGTAGCTATAGCCCAAACTGTGCATTTAATTGTTTGAAAAACGTGATTTGGACAATTCATTCAGACCTGTGCATCTAATTCACACATGTCCACCAGAAGGTGGCGCTATACACACAAACAAACAATATGGCTATAACTCACAAACCATATATTGCACATTCAAAAAACTCAAATCCAAATATTCAGTGAGTCGTACCACAGCAAAACCCCTTTGCTAAATGTGGTAATCTTAACAATGTAATCTGTAAATGCTCAAAATAAACAAAATGAAATGAAATACAACCTTCACAAACTTGCTAAATACTACAATATTTGTTTTTAATGGTAGGCTATGTATTTTTAGGAACAAAATGTCCTGAAAAGTTAGATAATTTAAAGCACTGAATGCACACCATTAAGACAATAAGAATAAATCAGCATACAATGCAGCAAACAACAAAGCATTCTGCAATTTATTAACAAATACATTCACAATCCACTGCTACAGAATTAATCACAAGTTGGCTGCATTCACTTACAAATGATTAAAAAGATAAAAATTTACACCTCATCTGTCTTGTTTTGCTTCCTTCATTTCCCAGATTTTTCTCCCTCATATCTACATCTAACTTTTCTTTTCTTCTCACTTGCTATTGTGCAGCCTCTCAACATCCCCATTAGTTTTTCCTTGCTACGTCTTTCATCTTTTCCTCCCATTAGCAGGAAACCACTGGGAGCTGGGAACAAACTGGTGGCATAAAACAACTTTTCAACTGCAGTTCTTAATAACTCTGTAGTTTGCAGCAGTAAAAGGCTCCATTCCATTCTTCTTGATAAAATAGTTGCTCCCCCTTTTACACCAGTATAATGTATGCATTTAGAATTCTAATAAACATACACCTTTATGGGAGAATTCACCAGAAAGTGCCACTCATTAGTTGCTTTTCCATTGGATATATGCGCAAAGTTTTACCAATATTTACTCGAGCTGTCAAATTATATAAAAAATAAATTAATAAAAAATTTGATTAATCACAGGGTTGCCTTTTTAATTAATCATGATCAAAACATGTTGTTGGTCGACTGTTTTGTCTCAGGGGTTTTGTTTCCACAACATATACAAAAATACATTAATGCCCTATTCGCAGGGGACAAGTATTACCTATGGGCCACTGGTAATGCAGAATAATTACGGAGACTATCTAAGTTCTTAGTCCCGTGAGAATAATTGAAGTCCGGTGTGAATGCACATGTCTGTATTTGTGATTTCAATTACGCGCCTCTTGTCTTTTTCTTGAGTGAATAATGACATTTAAAATAAGAGACATAAAGACATTTAAAAAAAACAATTGAGAATCTAAGTAAAAGCTCCAGTGAACAGTAATGTTTTCAGGCCTGGTTTAAATGAACTGACAGTTTTTCTCAGACCTCAGGTATTCAGGTAGTTTGTTCCACATGTGAGGAGCAGAACAACTGAATGATGCTTCACTTTGTTTGGTTCTGATTTTGAGAACACACAATAAACCTGTTCCTGATGACCTATGACCTCAGGGCTCTGGATGCTTCATATGGAACCAGCAGGTTTAGCATGTATTTGGGTCCAAGGTTGTTTAGTGCTTTATAGACCAAGAGTAAGATTTAGAATTCTATCCTTTGACCCACAGGAAGACAATGGAAGGATTTGAGGACCAGTGTGATGTGGTGCAGTTTCCTGGTGTTGGTCAGGACTCTAGCAGCAGTGTTTTGGATCAGCTGTAGCTGCCTGATTGATTTTTTGTTTAGGCCAGTGAAGACACCATTACAATAATCTAATTTACTGAAAATGAATGAGTTTTTCTGTGTCTGGTTTGGACAGAAAACCCTTGTTTCTAGCGATGTTCTTCAGGTGGTAATAGGTAGACGTGGTAATAGCTTTTAAATGGTTGTTGAATTTCTGGTCTGAGTCAATAATTACACAATAAAATAGCATGCAAATGATTACTCCAAACTTTTGTCTTCGATTTAACGCAAAACAACCCCGTTAAATTATGAAAATATTTTCTTTTAGAAACTATGAAAATAAAAAAGATAGGAATAACTGGGGAAAAAAACCTCAAATTTCCTTTAACAGTGTCTTGATTCAACATATCATTTTAACATGAAAAACAATCACTTCTGTTTTGTCCGCATTAAGTGGGGGGACGGAGTGGGATTGTTATGTTTGTTGCATATTCAAAATAAATTGAACCAAACCGATTGCCTTACACAGTAGACTGAAGAAGGATCGAGAGAGACTGAGCCTTTTATCGGATATAACACGATTTACATTTAGTATAAATTCAACTGACTGACTATGGCTGCCTGCTATAGCTGTATAATGAGTTTGTGGATTTCCTGTGGTATCATCTGCAAATCACAGACAAGTAGCTGTGGTTGGTGAGATTCTGTGACAGAATAAATAGCTGCAAGGACATCAACCAAGAGGCCTGTTATATTTAGATATGCGGTGGATCTAAGAGCACTAACGGACACTGCTCAGGCCATTAACGCACTCAGGACAGAAGGAGATCTTATCTGTACAAAGGCTGCTTCGGCACGACACCGGGAAGACTCACCTGTACATAGGGCTGGGCGATGAAACGATAAGAATGTACAAGGGGCGCCGCTTCCAATTATGGGCCCCAAAAAAGCACAATGGTTGTGTACCCTACCGAAATGGTCTATCTTCTCCATCTGTCCGATGTGGAAGAGTCATAGTCTGTAAATGATGTCATTTATGATAGTGTTACACATAACTGAATACTTAACCAGATATACAAGTATATACAGAGAAACATGTGTTGCATTCAGCTCACTTCAGTGTAAAATACATAGTAATGTATAGTGAATAGTTAGAGTATAGTTAATAAATAGTAAATAAAAAACAATAATAAAAACTTATTCTTCTTCCCACTCCTTTTGAAGCATAAATGAAAGATTTTTTTATGGATGATTAATTGTACTTGTATTTATTTTGTTGAATGTCTGCATTATCAGATAATGTTGAATGCAGTAAAAAAAATTAATATGTGCAGTAAAATGTAGATAACAGTGGAAAATAGGTCAATCACAGGACAAAGAACAGTACAAAGTGTGGTGTAAAAAACTGAAAATGTAATAAATTATACTAAATATCATGTGTTAAAAGTGCCAGTCATGCAATAAAAGTTGACATTATAAATTTTAAGTCTCCCAACTTCTGAATAATACGGTGGATTTTACACATTTTCACAACTTCTAACCTGTATCCATAAGTACTGTGACTTATATGTCTCTTTCTTTCTCTTTCTCTCTCAAAAGTCTTGAAATGACACAACAGTCACTTTTACATTGAATTTGAAATTGTGCAAATATAACTTGCACATAAATAAATAAATATAAAAAAAACCAAAAAAAAAAAAAAAACCTCAGCTTTCAATTAAAACTGGCAAGAGGTGGTTTTCAGACATTGTGGAAATGGTATATTACGCAAAAGGCAATGGAAAGACCTTTTTCCGCAACATCAGTCAGGTGAATTAACCAAAAAATGGATGAAGAGTATTAAAAGAAACATGGTGCAACGTAGTTGGACACACCAAGAAACTGAATCATTTTTAATTTAGTATGCATAACAATAATTACTATATCTAGAAAACAATATATTTTTTTTACTTATCGCGTAATCTTGCGATAATAAATAATTTGTGATTTAATGGAAAAACCAACATCACACACTTCTGTTTTTTCAAAATTTAGTAAATATTAGGGCTGTGAAAATTCCCCTAATCCATTATTATAATTAATCTGATTACAATTTTTTATGCAATTAAATGGAAAAGTTGCTTGGTTTCAAGTTGTTTTGTTAAAACTGTTGGTGTTGAATAAACATGTTGTGTGCATATATTTAACGTCCTATCAACATAATATATGAAAAATCAAGTCCTTTGGATCAATTCACATCACTGATCATCTTCACATGCACATATACATTCATACATATCTAATTTGACATAACAAGAAAGTAAAACATGAATAATAACATACCGACAAAATGAATACACAATAAGACGAGGTGACGAGCAAACAAAAGAGAGAAATCCACACTTACACACCAAACAAATCAATAAATAAAAATACATAACAGTAATAACAACAATAATGGTTATAACGATAATGATAATAATCAAATAAATAAACAGTCACAAACAACACAGCACTCAAAATTTCCTCAGCCTACTCTTAAGCGGGGTGCACACATACATCTGAAGAGTTTTTTTTTATCTGCCACAGACCTCACATATGAAGATAAAAAATCAGGGGTGGAACACTTTGGATCGTACTGTGTGTGGTGTGCTCTGATAACACCGTACAACAAAATCTTCTGAAATATTTTTTTTTTACAGATGTGGTTTGAGTTAATTCTGGAATGCACAATTCAAATTTCATATCTATTTTAAGATAGTAAGTAAAAAGTAAAAACAAACAGAATGGAATACAATATTAGTGGAGAAATATTTCATTTTACTGGATCTTCTTTGGCTGGAAGTCTGGGAATTCAGCAGTAGCACTGGTGTAGGCTATATATATATATATATATATATATATATATATATATATATATATATATATATATATATATATATGTATATATGTGTGCGTGTGTGTGTGTGTGTATATGTACGTTGAAGAAGACCATGACTTCAGATCATCAGGGATTGTGGGGTGGGTACGAAGATGACTGATGAGTCCAATCTGATAAATCCAAAATATCTGTTGCAGTGGGAGCATGGAATGTTTACAGCTGGAGCAGGTTTGGAGCTGAGTCCCAGTCTCTGCTTTTGTTTCGGGCGACGCTGCTCTATGACTTTGGTGCTCTTTCCTTCAACATCCAACACGCCCTGACCCACTAGTGAGCACCAGACCAGGTGGTCGTTTGCACTCCCATGTGGAGTCAGGAATGCCACAGCGCTTGAGAGTGTCTTTGCAGTGCAGCTTTGTTCGGCCGAGTGAGCGCTTCCCTACTTTTAGCTCACCATAGAGTAGTCTCTTTGGGAGGCGCCTGTCATCCATACGTTGAATATGGCCGGCCCACTGGAGCTGGGAGCGCAGGAGGTTGGCATGAATGCTATCTTGCTCAGTGTGCTATATATATATATATATATATATATATATATATATATATATATATATATATATATATATATGTACATGCTCTGTAAAGTTGCTGAAATAGAATATCACCTCTGTTTTTCCTTCTACTGAGAATCAGTGTCGTAGGAAATAACCAGATTTGAAGCTGACATCATCTTTATGGTCGTGAAGCTTTGTATGGACAAGTTTGTTGGAAAACAACTACCATATCGATATGACTGACTGAACCGAGCTGTGAACTGGTCAAACACAGAGCAGCTCATCTCAACACTGCTTCCCCTGCTGTGAAGTTTTAATGGAAAAGCATGTCATCACAGGTTGAGTGGGAAGGTCATGACCAAAGGACGCCAAACTGCTTGAGTGGACATCCACTAATATTTTCTGTTCAGGAGTTTACACATGCACTCTGTCTACACTGTTTTCATTAATGTCTTCCTCCATTGTCTCTCACCACGCCCATCAGTGGGGTCTGAGCTCCAAGGGCGTCACATCCATTTAAAATGTGGGGGCATTCTAGGTTGTGGCACATCTATCATCGGAAAATTAACGAACAATTATCCATTAATGATTACAGTTTTTTATATTAAAAAAGTAATATATGTCCGAAAATAATAACAAAAATGTTTGTTTATTTATTCAATTCATAAGTCAAAATTATGAGATAAATAGGGTTAAAAAAATCAGGCACTGATTTTACAGACACTGTACCTCTTTTTTCTTACAAAAATGTTTTGTCCATGTCAGGGCAGAGACTAAGTCTCCTCAGGGGGAACATCACTGAAAAAAGTTTGGGAACCACTGGCTTAGGGTAAATGTCACAGAACAAGACATAGTTTAGTTAACTTAGTTTAACAACGGCATCATTTCTCATTACTTACTGGTTGATGGCTGTTTACTAACACCGCGAAGAAGAGCTGTTTACATTTCGGTGCGCTTCATTTACATATGCTGTTGTACCGCCTGGGCGGTTAAACAGTTTAAACCATAGATATTGTAACAGCCCCGCAATTTTATTGATGTTTGTTTGCCGTGATTGTGACCGACAGTACCCGTTTATCCTGAAATAAAAAGTAGGTGAGACCAACTCTCTGTTTGTTTCCTGGATCCAGTAACGATACAATATATAAACTGAGGAAAAAGTGGGCGGTATGAAATCATCTGGTTGGATACACCCCCACCCCCCACAGGTGCGACGCCCATGCAGAGCTCTCTTGACGTGGTCAGCTCTAATTGGTTCCCTACCTTGTGACATGTGATCGTTGTTTGTGTCAGTTCCCTGGGCCTACTGTCTCCGTCGTAGTATCCCAAACATGGACCATGGTTACTGTAATCGCCCTTGTAGATTATGATTGTTCCCAAAGATCTTTTTTTTCTTGCAATATCTTTGATGTCGTTGCCCCCCCACCACCCTTCAGAGCTCAGGTGGAAATGGGCAGACCATCTACGACATGCGGACTTGTCCCTGGCTTGGGATTATTAATATATTATATTAACAATGTAGAAAACAGCAACAACTTTGCATCATTTTAAAAGTTCTCAGAATTTGTGTCTTGAGTCTGCAGCTCCCTGGGGTGGTTGTTACTTTATTGTAGAATATTTCAATCTTTCACTGTAGGAGTAGGTTTACTTGTGCATGCAAATTAACAAAATAAATAAAAAGTTTGCCAAACTGATGTAATACATAATAAGCGAGGTTGCCTGGTGATATTGCACATTTCGTCTTTTGAGGAGACACTCATTGTTTGTTTTATCATTGTCAGGCTACAGTTTTAGCAAACAACTGTTTGCATAATGCAATTGTGGGTGTATATTTGGGTATTTCATAGTTATTGCAGTGCACATTTCCAGAGTGTGCACTGCATAAACTGTAAACACTGATGCTTTGTGTGATGTTACAACAGAAAAGAAAAGCCTATTTTTACACCAGAACAAGTCAAATTAATTTAATAATCCACAGCAGGAAATCAGACATCAGGGTGTCGAATCTGACCGCTGGAGGACTGTAATTAACTGATTATGCCTATTGCGGGACACAATTCCGAAGAAAAAAAAGACAATAATATCGCAGAAACACGAATATGTTGGGTTCTTAAAACTGCTGGCAGCAAATAATTACTGCACCTTGTTATAAATGAGTTGTCTCCTTATTAAATCCCTGCAAGGGCAAATGGGTGAGAAATTGTTTTGACAAGGCAAACAGGGACAAAAAAAAAAAAGCAATTACGACAGATCAGTTGCTGAAAGGTTAGAGACGGCAGGTGGTCGAGTGAAAAAGCAGGGCGCACACGGAAAGACGGCCATCACAAGCGAAGCAGGAGAACAGCAAACTGGCTTCAGTTCCTTGGTGAATTTAGATGTTTTCTGAGGCTGAAGAGGCTTTGTGAAACATGCGATTCAGTGTGGCAGGTGCAATATCTGCTCTGCCTTAATCTCAAAGCTGACGCCACTGATATCTGTATGAAAAAAGCTGTTATACAAGGTGTGAGGCTTCAATTTAAGCACCACATCCTAGTCTGTAGCCTCCAAATATTAAGTATATAAATCTGACAGGATTCAAAAGCTCCTGAATACAGGTGAAGGTGGTTTTTGTTGAATGCGTGGCTGTAATTTCTGGTAATATTTTTACAACATACTATGAAGAAGGTCTACTTAAGTCACCTTGATAGAGCCGTTACTTCTCTTTACTTGAAGGGTGTAAGGACCAAAGCCGAAGAACATTTTAAAAGAAATTTTTTTTCTTAGTCTTTTTTTCTTGCAACATATTTTCAGAAGTATTCATAATACATTTACCTACTTTTTACGATGACAACTGTCTTTGTAGCTGCACAATAACCATTGCAAGAAGCTTGGTGACACTATTTTCCTAAACATGAAATTCTACTTATGATCTGTTTTGTTTTTTGGGGGGCAGGGGGTTGACAGGAAATGATTTAGTGGAAGGTGGTTATGAGTATTTTGCTGGAGATTACACTGTAAAAAAAATCTGTTTTTATGGGGGTAAAATCTTGATGCAACTCAAGACACATCATCAGTTTTGGCACCTGGGTTCACTGGGTGTTTCGTGGTCTCACAACAGACACCCTCGCCCCAGGGGACCCAGCCGGGGTGATCAAGTCCCGGCTTGTGTTTTGAGAGCATGTGTCCACACATCATCCCGCTTGACCCACAGCCATCTTGACACCTTTTCTGCTGCGTCGCTGATGTTTTTGATGGCCCTCCTGTTGTGCAGTTCCTTAATCCCTGACATTTTGAGTACCCTGACGAGTGACTGTCCAGCGAATCCTCTGCACCCAACTTCAATGGGGTTGCATCGGGTCCTCCAACCCCTGCTTGGGCATTCACCTGTCAGCTCCTCATACTGAACCCTCTTCCTCTCAAAGGCCTCCTCTATCCTATCTTCCCAGGGAACAGTCAGCTCCAGTGGACACTTATTCCACAGCTGTTCTCTTGTATATTCATGCGTTTTGTGGGTTATTTATCATCCAATTCACTGACAATCACATTATTACTGTAACTTTACTGTTCTTGATAAACAAAATAATAGAAGAAAGCATTTTTTAACATTATCGCCGTGAAATAATAATTAAAATATTAAGTAATATTAGTTTGTTAAGATGTGAGAAGTTTGCTGAATTATTATTGTTTCATTCATTTTTATTTTCATTTTCACATAGTGTATCACTTTCTAATGATGAGCTGAGTGGACATTTTTGTAATTCTAAGAAAAAATAGGTTATTATTATTATTATTATTATTATTATTATTATTATTATTATTATTATTATTATTATACATAGATTTATATTCACATATAAAAATTTTCAGTCAGGTAGTGTTTTTTGTGCCTAAAGAAGAATAAAAACACACAGGAAAGAAATCTCCACTAAGGTTCTTATCATTCATGCACCAGAGGGTTAAATTAAAAATCAAAAGTATTCAGTCAACATACATCAGGCTCTTCATTCATAGTGTGGCTCAGTATTTGCCTAATGAAGCAGCTGTAATGTTTTACTGTTAAATTAATTATCGCCGAAACCCCTGCTGTGTCATTTCACAATAACAAAAGAACATTATGTAAAGAAAAAATATGGAATCATCATCTCTGTACTTACAATAAACTGCACACCATCTGGCTCTGGGTGACATCGTTTGGAGGTGTCATGTGTTTACATCTTAACACTACAGTTGTCATAAAACAGTATGACGCCGCCGGTGACGCTCTGCTGTGATTGGTTCACTTTAGATTGGATGAGAGTAAAGGTTTTCTGCATCTAAGTCAGTGGTTCTGGAAGTTTCTTTCCATCTCGCCCTACTTTAGAGAAAGAAAAATGTCCATCCGCTCAACCCCAGTGAAAATTTAACAACGGTTCAAGGTAAAATTTTACAGAAAGAAATGGCCATATAATAATAATAATTTTTGCCACAGTTTGTTTGTTTGTCTGTGTGTTAGTGAGCAAGATAAGTCAAAAAGTTAAGAATGGATCATGATTAAAGTTACACGGTAGGTTGGTAATGGGGAGATCTGGAAATAATTCAATTTTGGTGGTGATCTGGGGGGGTGGTCAAGATAACTCAAACATTTATGGATGGATTTTGATTAAATTTTCCGGATGTGTTCGGAGTGTCACAAGGAATTAATGATAAAATTTTGGTGGTGATCCGGAAGAGATCTTGGGTTCTGGATCACTTTGAATTTCTACATTGTGGTAAATGAAGAATACATTTCAAAGTGATCCAAAATCCAGGATCTGTTCCGGATCACCACCAAAATGTCATTGTCAAATGTACCCAAAATCCATCCACAAGTTTTTGAGTTGCCCCCCCACCCCACCCCAGATCACCACCAAAATCTAGATCTCCACATTACCAACCTACACTGAAAATGTCATCAAGATCTGTCGATAATTTTTTGAGTTATCTTGCTAGCTAACAGACAGACAGACAAACATAACCTTCTTGGGGGAGGTAAATATCTATATAAAAACAAAAATACACATATTAAAAGACAAAAAAGACATCCAGTCATATACTTTTTAAAAATTACCTCCATCCTTTAAACAACAATAATATTGCACATATCAAAAACATAAAAAATAAACTCATGACAAAAATATCCATATTTTGACTGAATGATGGCTTTATTGTCATTTGGCATTTTGCAGCAGAACCAACACTTTCCGCCTGTCACAGCAAATTACATTCTTTATTTCTGGCGTCGCCACTGAACCAAGAATTCAGAAGTCACAGTACAGTACACAGATAACCCACACACACACACACATGAGACAGACATTTATGTAGATGCAGTACACGCAGTCACATGTTGTAAAAAAAAAACAAAAAAAACACAGATTGTTTGTTTGGATTCCAGGTCAAAGTTCACTAACATGTACCAGACGTAGACATAGTCTGTTTTAGCATCATGCTTGTTTTCCCTATAGGTTTCCAATCTGTCTCATCTCTCTGAATGACACACAGCGTCCTCTCTTCCCTGCACCCTCTGACTCCAATCTGTTCTCTAACATCCCGGCTCCTGCAGACAAAAACCCCACAGTCTTTCGCATCACATCATAAATTCGTAAAAATACCCATCCTTCTGGCCACTGTCTTGTAAAGTATTCATTTGAACATGGAACGTCTCAGTATGTGATAGATGTAACGTAACAGAAATACGTCCGTACACACATCCACGGCCCAGTTGACAGGGCGCAGCATCAGATCCGGCTGTGGTTTCGGCCAATTAACACCAGCAGAAAAAGTCCTCGCGCAATAAAAGGATCTCGTGTTGTGATCAGGGCCATGAATTGTTAAACAGCTCCAATGCTTTGACAATGGGAGCGAGCTGACAAATGTAACTGCTGCATTTGCTAGACGTGCACTAATTTGACCATCTACAATCAAGTGGGTGGGGGGGGGACTCATATTATTGCCGTATCGATCCGAGTGTTGAGAGAAATGAGCACACATGCCCGGCTCAGTTAAGCTCCGTTAGCTGCTTTAATGGGAGAAGAGTCATGGCAGCAAAGAAAACTGAGGAGGACACTGATGAGTCTCATTTGATTGTGATTGCACATAACAGCCTTTCAGTAACTGCACACCGGAGAAGCAGCTGCGCCGAGATGGATGTCAGCGATAGGTGCGTTAGATTGCCGATGTCATATGTCAAAATTAATGTATTTTTAAGTTACACACCCTCGGAGTGGAAAAAAAAAAAGAGTTTAAAGGCAACAATGATTATATGTTCACAGGAATTAGATCTTATATAATGCGTCACATCGACACAGTGGCAGCTTATATAATAGTGATGGGCATCACTTCACAGTTAAATACATAAACACTTAAATGCAGGGTGCTTAGGGATTCTACACAAATGATTTGTGTGGGAAAGTGGGTGATGTATGAATTATTTTTGCTAAAGGGAGGCCTAGCAGGATAGTTTTGGTTGCGAGGAAAGCTGCTCTTGTATAACAGGCATATATATATATATATATATATATATATATATATATATATATATATATATATATATATATATATATATATATATATATATATGTACATCACATATGATGTGAAAATTTGTTTGTTCAGGGCATTCAGGGCTCTACAAAAGTAAAAAAATCCAGATTGCATACAATGATGCTTTTAGGGTTCTGCTTAGGGTCCCAAGATGGACAAGTGCTACTACTTTGTTTGTAAACAATAATGTTCCCTCCTTTCATGCTCTGTTTCGGAATTTGATGTATAAATTTATGTGTCGACTGTTACTGTCAGAAAATACGGTAATAAGTGCACTTATTGAAACCAAACAGAGTGATATAAGGTATACCTCTGGTTTATGGAAACGTTGGAGACAATGCCTTTATCAATCTTTTGTTTAATATGCTTTTAGTAGTTGTGTCTGTAACTGTATTGTATTTTTATGGAACACTGGAGTCATCAATCATCAATCAATATATATATTGTTGTTGTTATACAGTGGTACCTCTACTTACAGAATTAATTCGTTCCAGAAGTGTTTTTGTAATGTGAATTTTTCGTAAATATTCACATTTTACAGTTTGTTCCTGGGCTGAATGTGGCCCCTGAACTGAATTGAGTTTGACACCCCTGGTCTAGACCTTTTTTAAGTATAGCAATTTAAGTGTTAAAACCGTTAAAACCAAGTGTTACAACTAACCCATGTACCAGAGTAGGTTGTAACAACATACCACTTTGTATTTGACAGTAACTTACTTAAAATGTGAATGTAAGTTACTGAATGAATGTATTTTATAGCAGACACATATGGGTACCACATGTCAAAATCTTACACTTGTTCAAACAAACAGTGTTACTATTCTGTTAGCTGTAGTACATCATATTTATAATGCTCTATCTACTACAGGTAAGTGTTATCTGGTTCTTTTTTAAATTGACCATCGTATGTATTTAATACCAAAATTAATTCACATACAGTCTATGGAGCTGAATGCCTTCTTTGAGAACATGCTAGACATGAAAAAAAAAAGAAAGTAAAGGGACATTTTGTTGATTTTTTTTGTTACATTTATTTAGGTGTTAAATGTATATCAAAATGTGATTATGTATCTAGATGAGCTACAAACGTTTATTGTGTTGGGACTTCTATGGTCTTCTGATGAAACTCACAAATATAAATGAACGTCAAGCCAATAAATAACTAAACAACCTGAAAAAAAATGTGCTACTTATACTGTATCAGTACTCAAATCTATGTACTCGGCCTGCATCCCTACAAACAATGATACCTTCCCACACATACACACTCTTTGTTGTTGCTTTCTAATTGTTTAATGGTGAATCTGGGTTCTGTGTACACTATACACTTCTTACAGAATTAGAGGGACAGAGGACCATTATCGCCCTATTGACTGGTCGTATTGGATTCTCATTACAAGGCAAACAGCCAGGTAGAAAACAGTATGATTCTTCCTGCTGCTGGAGCAAAGCAGGTCAGGAACATTTAGCCATGGAAGTAAGTCATAGCTCCACTTTATGAGCTGTTATGGTTACTTTTCTTAAGGAAATGGTGCCAAAAAACATCCCTGTCTTTTCTTGAACTTCATATTTTTCTCAATGTGAAGGAAAATAAACACAATATGAAGGGAATTTAAGAAGTTTGTGTGATTTTAATAAGAGCTACTGTATCTAATATTGATTAAGATGTGCATTTCAACTCTGAAAATGAAACTGCTTTTCCATCCCATTTGTTTTGTCAGTTGTTTCTACATTGTATAAACAAAAAAAGGAAAAAAAGTTTTCATGACCATTGACTATATAATTGGAGGACAGAGAAATGCATTTAATTCATTTGTTTTGATGTCATGTACTGAAGGCTTTTTGGACCGTGAAGTGATCATATTTGGACAAAAGAGGTGACATTATATAGGCCAAAAGGATCAGGTGTGAACTAATGTTAAAGACTGTGACTGTTCCCTCATGAATTTTTCTCTCTATGTAACATTTTGTAGTGATTTAGCAGAGGTGGTAAAAGTACTCACATTCTGTACTTAGGTAGAAGTACAGCTACTTGTGTGAAAAAATATTCTGGTAAAAGTAGAAGTACTGATTCAACTCCTATACTAAAGTAAAAGTAAAAGAAAAAAAATACAACTTCACAATTGTAACAAAGTAAATTAAACAATACTTACTGAATCACACAATATTATAAAAGTATCCAAAAATAAAACATTTAATAGTGAGTTACTTTGTAGATAATGTGTTTAATCAGATCATGGTTTTGTGGGTATGGATGGGAAATTTAGGGAAAAAGAAAAAAAAAGGCACAATTTAAAAAAAAAAAAAAGTCATGAATATGAGATTTTTAAAATCCAAAATCGTGAGATAAAAAAGTCCAAAATATGAGATAAGAAATGCACGATTATCAGAAAAAGAGTCAAAATTATGACATAAAATGGAACAAGGGAGATAAAAAGTCATAGTCATACGATAAAATTCTGAAAATTAAAAACTAAAATAAAAATTGACTTAAATACAGTAACAAAGTACCTTTACTTCGTTACTTTACACCTCTGTGATTTAGCACCTTTTATTATAACATTATTCTCTGAATTTTGCTTTCCCCCCCCCCTCAGTAGAAATAATCTATTTCCTGTATGGGGTAACAACATCCGAACACAACACTACAGAAGGTATACAGTACACAACAGAACCATTCCAACATATTATTGTTTTAAAAGAACATTACAAAGCTGCAGCCCACACACAAAGGGTCCTACTGTCCCAGAACAATTAACAATTTACTGGGTTAAGACCCGCAGCGAGGACAAGCAGAACATGTGTTTGTCTGCAAAAAGCATAAGGGAATATACGAATCATAAATTACATATATGCTTTTTAAACACATCTGAGGCTCAGAGACAGAACACACTGCACCCTGGTACTCTGAGAGGATTTTATGGTGCATTTAGAAGTAGGTTCTTTGACAAAAAACTAAAGTACAATGTTCAACTGGAGTCACAGGTGCAGGCATGTCATTGTAGCCAACCAGAGTGGTCCGAAACCGTATCAGATAAACAGTTGTGATTGGTTTAGTCCAGTCTAGTCTGAATGTTTTTTTAGATTAGATTGGATCAGCACATAGTAGATTTTACTGATATGTGTTGATAATATATGGTTTAAATTAATACAGTGGTACCTCTACTTACAGTACGAAATCAATTCGTTCCAAAAGTGTTTTCATACCGTGAATTTTTTCGTAAATAGAGTCGCATTTTACATGTTAAAGGTCTGATTCGTTCCAAGGCACCAAATACTACCCCTCAAACCCTTTAAAAATTATCAAAACAATTTACCAATTTTCTATGAAATATGTGTTAAAAGTAAAAGAAAATATAGATTTAGATTTTAGATGTAATTTATTGGTCTCAGTGGATAAATGTGTGTTCACTGACTGAATATTAAACATTAAACCATTGAAATGAACCAGTCATGTGGGTCATTTTCATACCATTGTAAAAATTGTCACTTTCACCTTCAGCTGTGTTTCGGTAGATTCGGGGACGATTACCATTGATGACTTTTTTTGATCCTCCTGTGGGTGTGTCATGCCATCGTTGGGGTGATGGCATTGTTCGTGGACATGTTTTCGGAGTGTTTTTTTTTCGTGGGTTTGGAGGGTTTGTGGGGTTTTGTGTTTTGTTCGTGATGGCTGCCTCCTTTTTTTGTCGTCTCCTGTTTCACTTCTGTTAGTGGTTGGGAGTCACTTTCTTTGGTGGGTGGCGGGTGCGGGCTGTGGTGGAGTTTCGGGTGGGCGTGCTTGGGGGGCTCTGTCCTTTACTCCTTTACACGTGTTTGGTTAGAGATCTGTGATGAATGACTGTGAAAGGCTCACAAAATGCATCATGGGTAGCTCCCTCACAGCCAATGGGCTGCTACGTACAGTACGTACATGATGTATTTATGTACATTACGTAGTTACATATAGTACGTACAGTAACGTACATCATACTTATGTCTCTGGGGTTTCTTTTTTTTTCATAAATAGAAATTTCTTTTGTATTCAGAGATGAAAAATTGAGGTAAAGGTTTTTTCATTACTTGTGTGATTTGTTAGCTTGGTCTTTCGTAAGTAGAGCTAACACTGTATATATATATATATATATATATATATATATATATATATATATATATATATATATATATATATATACATAATTTACTAATTTAAATAGCACACATAAACTCAATTTCACAGTATCAACACTGAAGTACTGGAGTTCAGAGAAGTGATTGTGGTCTGTTTTAAAAACTGTTTATAAATCTAGACTCTTACTTTGCAATCTTACATAGAGCCCATTCTTTTATTTGTTCTCTGAATGGTTGTCATTTTAATTTGTCGAAATATTTTTCAGTCATTTTAAGTCAAATCACTACAGAATGGTAAAGGTTAAGTAGAAATAAAACACTAAACAAAAGCGACTGGCAGATACTGAAGAACTTTAATCTGAGACAGAGAGCACAGCGGTGATTAGCTGCAGTTGCACCCATAGGTGATTGGAGTTAAGTAATGAGAAAAAAAGCAGAACAGTTAGAGATGTTGCAATTCTGATAGTCTAGTTGTTGTCGATGCCGCTCTAACATGTTGTCTTTCATGTTACAAGTTGAAAAGAAAATAAATTCTAGATTTTTGGGGGTTTTCATACTAAACTAAATGTGGCTGCCATATTTGCACATGGTGAAACTTGGCACAGTCATCATACTTTTTTTTTTTTTGCTGCGTATATTTACAACCTATGAGAGAATACATGCATAATGTTAAAGTGTAAAAATGCATCAGCTAAAAATACAGTAGGTAGTAGAGTGGTACTGAATAACCATTAAAAACAGAAATGAAGAACATTATGTCTACATTTCCAGTTCCAGCAAATGTTCAAAGGCTCTTTTGATGTGAGACACTATGTACACAGTGGACTGCATTCAAGTGTGCTAATGGAAGTACGTGGTATGAGACAGTGAGTTTCTATAAAGTAAAATAAATAAATCAATATTCATTATTTTAAAGATATGCTCAAGGGTCCATCATTACATCCATTTAGAAGATCTACTTGGTACATATGTAAAAGATACACACATCAATACATTTTGAGGTACTCATGCATTTGACGAGTTGTATTTGCTGACACTGTAGTAAAAAAAATAAATTAAAAAAACAAGTAATAATTATAATAATTAGAAGTGTAAGCAGAAACACACATTTTTGAATAAATATGTAAGGGTGTGCTATAGACTGACTTATTTGTTGTGTGTTGAATGGGTGTAGAACATCGAAATCGGTGTTCGTATGTCCGAACTACTACAAATTTCCCTTGTAAAGGCGAAAACATTTTCCCGAAGGGAAATATTTTTCGACAGTCACGCATGGGCAATACATTATCCCGCTCATTCTACAGGTTATTACAGCTTATTACTGCCACTACTCTAACCGACTAGATAAAATAGCCATTAGAACCTAGCGAATATTTACTTTCAAAGTGACCGAAATACCTGCGGAGTGATATAGTACCATGAATGTGAAACGCGTTGCCTTCGGCAGTGGGCGTTAATGACACAATGGGTGGTTATTGAAAAAAATCTGCCTGCAGAAGGCTGGGAACGTCTACTCAAAATGAAAGGGAGCTGTTGCAACATTCTAGAGGGCCTTAGAATAAAATACAAAAATACCCTCCCAAAATACTGTGTTTTTTCAATTCCCATTCAACATTTTACAATGCCAATACCTGTTACAATGCCAATACAACGTTTTCCACAATGCTACATGTTAATGGCAGTGAAATGGCCCCATTTACACACAACTAGCTGTACTTCTACTTCAGTACAAAATGTGAGTACTTTGACCACCTCTGCTATAAACCCAATTTAGTAGGAATTTAACTAACAGCTTCACTGCTCATGTTAACAAACAACAAACCAAACCAAAAACCACAGCCCTTGCCTTCAGGTTGTTGAGAAATAACAACCTTTTAGCATTAAATTAAGAATATGCCTTCTAGGAATATGCGGTTATTTTTCCATTGACACTGAAAAGAAACAAGGACAAAAGATTTTACAAAGATTTTACATCAACCCACCAGTAAAGTACTTAAGTTCCACTTTTAAAGTCAAGCAGAAGTGTCCGGGGACAAACATTCTGCAACTCTTATTACACAGCTCTACTGGTCGATGGCTTGTGTGATTTAAGATTATTTCTGGAGGCTATGATTTGATGGCAACACTAACACAAGGAAGGTACTTTCAAGGCCAAATGTTTTCTATTTTCCCAAATGAAATGTATAATCATGTTTACGATGTGATTAAATGTGCAAAAAGTTGCCTCACAATGGTGCAACATAGACAAATGAATAAAGTATGCACACTGTAACTAGGCAATCATTTCCAGCAGTACAGAAGATACATACATTTTTATTTCATTGCACATGTAAAACAGGCACACTGTGGGATGGCACACGACTTATTACATAAATAATTCAAAGTTGTTTTTAGCATTACAGTCTATTACATGCACAGACGTGTTTGTGACTTGTATAATATTGTCAAACATAATACTTCTGGGGGTTTTTTGTTTTGTTTTTTTTTGCAGCCTATGTTCATTCATGAGCATACTGTACCAGGATGTTGCAGGTCAGTGGTGATCAAACACTGTAGCTATAACAAGGTTTCCTGAACAGTAAAGTTACTTTGGAATTGGAATAAAAGCCATAACACTGAAAGGAGAAGGCTTTTTTTTTATTGGACAAAAGTTTCACCTTTTAACCCTTTAAACTTCCAAGAGTTCACATGTAGGCCAGAAGTAGTCACCCAAAAATGTACTGTCCCAAATGTCACATGACCTAATGTAGTTTGACAATGGAGATTCTCATATATCAATTTCAATTGAATTTTTTCAATTGAACATTTTTATAAAGCCCCAAATCACAACAAAGGTGTCTCACAGGGCTTTACAGAAAACACAATCAAGTACAGAAAGAGATAAAAAACAAAAGTCCTGGTCATCCCCTGTCCTTAGACCCTCCTTCTCAGCAAGAAAAATCTCCAAAACCCAGTGGGGAAAAAGAAGAAAGCATAAAAAAAAACCAAAAAAACAACAACACATGTTTCTTTTTAAACATGTTTTTTAAAGAGCTAACCATTTTTAACTTTTAGCTTTAAAGCTAGCAGAAATGCAACACTAGAGACAACTAGAAAAACTACTAATCTAGTGCAGTGCAGTATATGTACAGTAAATAAAACAACTTTATCTGCAACACAATGGACAATATGCAAAAAAAAAAATATTTATGGTGAAGGTTTTTACTTTTTTATCTGAAAAACTTCCAGGGGAGGCTTGGCCCCTATTATAACTGCTTAAAGCTCTAGTTGTTATTGTCATTAGTCTGACTGTAACAAAGTTCTGCTAATGATATTTAATGTATTGAAATAAGCAAGTAAGCAAGAATCCACTCACTATCAAACCAATAGTGGTATCTGCGTATCCCTAATTGCGTACATTATTTTACATGACTTACATTAAGGGTTATGATCTTAAAAGCCCATTTTGAGCATATTTTATCCACACAGAACCATTTAGGGTCCTTCTAAGCTACCTTTATAAGGAAAAAAAACCCACATTTGAACAGAACATATGGTTTAATTCAATAAGAGGCTAAGGATCATGACATTATCTTTCAGTCTTCTCTGTAGACTTTATTACCCACTCCGCCTTTATTCCTCAGTGTACAGAGAAATTCAAGGCTGCAATTGAGCCACGTGAATTCATTATCATGTCAAAGCCCACTGTCTCCCTGTTATTTCACTGTTTTTGAGCCGTAGAGCTGTCACACTGAGAGCTCATTGTTTAGGGCTTCAAAGAAGTCGAGCCAAGTAAGACTGGAGCCACATGAGACCTCTGTTGCTTAGCATCATGCCAAAATATTTCAACATCCTTTGTGTTACCCCCTCCCAGGAAAAGACTCCTACACCTGTAGTCATTCAGTATTATTTAGTAATAAAGAATTCTAGAGGATAACTGCAGTTTGTTTTAACACGGGACATTGGTATAATGCGTTTTTTTCTTCGGATTTCAGCCCGTTTTGAAGGTTGAGTGGGTTGTCTTTTGTTTGTGTCAAGACAAGGATATTAAACATCGACAAAATATTTTCTTGTTTTGGCCTGTCGCTTTTTTTTTTTTTTTTTTTTTCTGGGTTTCGTTACAGCCCTTTTTCACAACTCAAACTGATATAGACTGAAACAGGCCTTCACACAAGTGGATGAGGACTCGTTTGGAGGGTGAAAAAAAAAAAAAAGGGTTCCTTTTATAACTGTGTTCAAACAGCATTGGCACAAGAAACTGGGACTGAAGCACGGGGAGAACACAGGCATGTAGCTGATGAGTCAGGGACCTGAATACTTTGGCTGCCATTATATTTATCGCTGGGAGCATTTTCAAACATTGGACATATTTTTAGCTTCAGTTTGGATGGTTTTGTTCAAGGATTAAAAGCATTGTTTTGTTTAGCAAGAACTACTGAGGTTCTGGTACTTGAGGGTCCCATGTTAAAGCCACCGGAAACCTAAATATTAGTGTTATGTAATATGAGGTGAATCGACAAGAGTTTTTTGTAAATTATCTGCTATTAGTTTGGAGATTTATTGCACAGTTAATGCCTTGCATGTAAATCAGGGGTGTCAAACAATAATAATAATAAAAAAATTAAATAATAATAATGAGACAGTTTAGCTATGAGTTTGTATAACATGTGTTGTAAGGTTTGTTTACTACTACAAAGCAGTGTATTTATCAATGACCCTTGTTTTGTATAATTTTTTGAGTATCTGTATAGAGTGTTCCACAGATTTACCCTTTTGACTGTAGTGCATTTTCTTTTACTATTTGTTCTGACTGGAGGGGACAGGAGGTTGGCGTCGGAGGAGCGGAGGCTGCGAAAAGGGGTGTGGGGGTTAAGGTGGCCTGGTTGTGGAGGGCTTTGTGGGTGAGGAGGAGGATTTTAAAATGGATGCGTTGAGGGATGGGGAGCCAGTGGAGCTTCTGAAGGACTGGGGTGATGTGGTCACGGGAGCGGCAGAGTTTTGAATGTATTGATGTTTATTGATGACTTTGGAAGATGAGCCTTAGAGGATGCTATTGCAGTAGTCGAGTCTGGAGGTGATAAAGGCACGGATCAGAGTTTCAGCGGCAAAAAAAAGAGAGTGATGGACGGAGACGGGCAATATTTTTGAGATGGAAGAAAGCAGTTCTTGTCATGTGGTTGACGTGGTGTTGGAAGGAGAGGTTGCTTTCCAGGAGGAGTTGTCAACAGTTGTGAGCGGTTTTGGTGAGGGATTTGGGGCCGATGATGAGCATGTCAGATTTGTCACAATTGAGTTGGAGGAAATTAGAGTGCATCCATGATTCAAACCTTTGTCAAATACCACAATATGGAGTTACAGCTACATTTCCTTACATTTCTCTACTACATTTATGTGTTTTCTTCACTGGCTGGCTCCTGTTGTTAATGATTGCCCTGAGGTTTGTGAAGGTGGTGCTATCATGCACCTTTTTAAATATTGAAAAAGAAAAATCCTCTTTTAATGTATATTTTCACTAAATGCAGAACCACTTGAACTGCTGACACACACACACAAAAAAAAAAACCTCAAAGACTAAGCAGTAAACCTGTAAAGATTCCTGGACTCGGCTCCTGAAAGATGTGAAGTTCGTTGACTATTCCAGACAGCGTCTAAAAAAAAAAAATAAAAAAAAAAAAGACAGATTTCAACCTCTTGAATGCAGTGGGTATTGCTGTATTGTACATGTTTTTTTAGTGTAACAGATGGCATAATTGTGTTTCTGCAGCTGAGATTCCCTGAAGCCCCATGACAGGTCATGTTTTCAGTCTGCGGGATTAGCATTTCTTTTTTATCTTTGCTAAAGTGCTAGAATGCAGTATTTTTTCCATAAAGTTGCACAATCATAATTATTAGGAAAACATAAACCACTAGTAATCACCTCCATACTTATTCAACCTGAACAAATATACACTATTTAATCTGGCTGGGGGAATGTTAGCACCAAAACTACCTTGTTTAGTTTGAAATAAACTAGAGTTGCTTGAAAAATAAATAAAAATCACATTATTCTTAGCTTAATGGCATGAGATTCATGATTGTAAAGAGCCAAATTTAACACAATTTCCTTCCCTCAACTCTATGTACTCCGTCTTTCTTTTCTAAACCCTTCCGTGACTGTAATTACGAGAACAAAAACACAGTGTATTCTCTACGGTGCTAATGAGTGATGATCAAAGTGGTGTAATAACAGGCCACAGAGCCAGGGCGGGTTAGGGAAGCAACAGGATTAATATGTACCAATTACAGTGCCATGCAGGCCAATGGTCCATCCCCGTGTTAATTGATCAGGTTACATAACAAGATGCGGGTCGTGTAATGAGATTAACATTGCAAGTCCTGGGTTGTGTTTTCGTAGTTGTTGTACCCCTCAGTGCGAGGTGGAGTAAAATACATGATGAAGTGAGTGTATGGGGAGCTTTTTATGACAATTATCACAAGAAGGGGATTCTTTTAGTTAGAGGAAATGTTAGCATGTCTTTAAGAGGTAGGGGTCCCTTAACAAAGTATTAAAAAAACATATATATTGCAGTCTTTACTGAAGTTATTAATTATATAAATAGATCCGTGAGGCCAAGTGATGCTTTAATGCAATGATGTTTAGCAGGTTTATATGCATATAATGCTGTAGCGTTCCTACAGTGATTTATTCCCTGCCACCAAGGCTAGCAAAAAAAAAAAAAAAGAAATTAGAAAAGGGATGTCAAAATGAATTTATTAACACTGATTAATACATCATCATGATTCATCTGATTGAACGTTTTTAATGCAATTAAATGGAACAGTTTTGTTTGAAGTTGTTTTGTTGAAACTGTTGAAGGTGCTGAATAAACATGTTAATTGCATATACGTTCATGTTTTTACATATGTTTTGGATATTTTTTCAATTTTTTTTGGTGTTTTTTTTCTGTATTTTAGAAGAATGTTTGAATGTGTTTTGAATTTGTCATTGCTTTTTGTGTTTGTTGATTTATTTATTTTTTTATTTTAGTGGATTGTAGCATGTTTTATGTATTTTTTTTCTTCACATTTTTTGTAGTAATTTGTAGTTTTGATGCAAATTTCAGTACACCCCCCCACCCCCGCAAAAAAAAGACAGAACTATCCACCGAGATAAAATGTTCTGATTATTATTAATCGAAGTTAATCCAAACCAACCCTGTGATTAAACATTTTAATCATTTGACAGCTCTAATATATACATTTATCAATTAGTTTTTTTCTGAATTTGACCCTCAGCCTAGATGTGGACTGTGCCAGAGTTCATCCCCATCATCATCTGATTGTTGGCACCTGAGGACCACCGATAAAAGGCAGAGGAAAGCCACACTCTACAGCCAGGACCAGCATATATACAATATATATATATATATATATATATATATATATATATATATATATATCTCAGTGATGGTAGTGGTAGGGACAGTTTGCAGTGCAGTGTTCAGGTCCTCCAGTAGAGACTGGTCTGGTACTTTGTTCTTTAGCCTTGGCAAGCAGGTAGTTGTGTTCCCCCAGGATTTCATGATTCTCTTTCTCAGGTCAGCTGCCCTTGTGTTTAGTCTTTCTGGGGCTTGGTACCCAATCTCGATATTTGGGGGTGGTGGTGAAACCACCCCCAAGCTGACCTGTCGTCCTGGCTCCCCCTTGCCGTAGCATCTTTGTACCGTGGATGAGGTACAACGCTGTACCTCATTGATCTCTAGCTGTGATAGCAACCTCTTATTGCGGATATTCGAACACTGAGCTAGGAGCTGTTTCTTAGTCAGTGAGGATGTGGGGTTTCGAAGTAACCATTTCTCCCACATCCTCTGCATGTACCCTCTCTCACTGGGGTTACTCCCGTAGTAACACTCCATCAGTACCATGTTCTCTGCCCTGCTCCATGAATGTCTTGTTCCAGTAGCCAATTTAACATCAGGGTGTCCTGGTTCCTCAACCCCTAACGCGGACCTTGTTGTCCCGGGCGCCGTCCGAGCCGGTATGACTCTATTTATTGTATCGCTCATCGTGAGGTATAGGCATGTATAGCGTAAAGTGCCTTGCCTAAGGGCACACCTGGGATTCGAACCGGCAACCTTCCGCACCAAAGTCAGTGGTGTAGACCACTAAGCTATCCAGTCGCTACAAAAGACATACCAGTGGCTGGAAAAGGCTGGACTAAAGGACAGCACAGAGGCGCTACTCATGGCTGCACAAGAACAAGCCCTGAACACCAGAGCAATAGAGGCCGGGGTCTACCACATCAGACAGGACCCCAGGTGTAGGCTGTGTAGAGAAGCCCCTGAAACAGTCCAGCACATCACAGCAGGGTGTAAGATGCTGGCAGGCAAGGCATACATGGAGAGACATAACCAGGTAGCGGGCATACTGTACAGGAACATCTGTAAAGAGTATGGACTGGAGGTCCCAGGGTCAAGATGGGAGAACCCCCCAAAGGTGACAGAGAACAAACAGGCCAAGATCCTGTGGGACTTCCAGATCCAGACTGACAAGATGGTGATGGCCAATCAGCCTGACATAGTGGTGGTGGATAAACATGAGAAGACAGTGGTGGTGATAGATGTAGCAGTCCCCAGTGATAGCAACATCAGAAAGAAAGAACATGAGAAGCTTGAGAAATACCAAGGGCTGAAAGAGGAGTTAGAGAAAATGTGGAGTGTGAAGGCAACAGTGGTACCAGTAGTGATCGGAGCATTAGGGGCAGTGACCCCCAAGCTGGGAGAATGGCTCCAGCAGATACCAGGAACAACATCAGAGATCTCTGTACAAAAGAGCGCATTGCTAGGAACAGCTAAGATCCTGCGCAGAACCCTCAGGCTCCCAGGCCTCTGGTAGAGGACCCGAGCCTGAAGGAGACACCGCCCATGTGGGGCGAGAGGAAATTTTTTTTTTTTTTTTTTTTTTTTTTTATATATATATGCTGAGAACGACGGTCAGGGAATGGACAGGGAAAGGACAGGGAATGCTTGGGACTTTTCATATATTTCTGTAGTCGATTATGTTACTGTAAAGCCCTGTGAGACGACTTTGTTGTGATTTGGTGCTTTATAAATAAAATTGAATTGAATATAAATACATATATATATATATATATATATATATATATATATATGTGTGTGTGTGTATGTATGTGTGTGTGTGTATTAAACCAATACAAAAATGGCACAACTGCACTACAGCACCCTCCAATGGTCAATCTTTCTTCTATTATTATATTACTTTATTCTTGCATGTTGTCAGAAATGAACATATTTGAACATCTTTTTTCATTTATTAATTACATTATTTTGTGATACTAATTAGGATATGAAGTGAAAATTCATGTTCAAGTTTGGATGTCTCTCTTATGTTCAAATGAGACAGTTGTGACTGGAGTGGATGCTAAGCAAAGAAAGAAGATAATGTTTTGTCATATTCACTTCACTACATTGCCACCCTAAAGTGCGCCGCCTACATTTTGTTGAAGAGCAAGAATAATACAGTGAGATGTTGGTTTGTTTGGTTGAAATAGCAAGAAGTGGCTTCTTGTTTATTTAAAACTATATACATATTTATACCCTACCATGTCCTAACATTAATTATGTAAATTAAATCTGTTAGCAGCTCTACAGTGGCAAGTTCCACTTCAGCATCATGTGTCATTTAGCATGCTAACAGATACAATTCATTAATGACATGTTTACATTTTCAATATAATAGTTATCATGTTCACCGTTATGTACAGAATGTGTGTGTTGAATTTACCAGTTTGTTATCCTGTAGCTCTTGACCGAAAACATTGCAAGACGAATTGCTGTTTAAAACTGAAAAAAGGACAATCCCTTTCAGACAAAGGGGCTGATTGATTATTTAATACAAGTCCTAAAATTAATAATTCACAGAAAAGTCTGTTAGCAGCTGTGGAAAATCAAGTGGTACTTAAATTTAATGCTAAATTTAGCTTCCAAACTCACTCATCATACATTAAAGATAACATGTTGATGTGTAGCAGTCAGCATGCTAATGCTAGCTGAATAGCTGTGACACTGTTTTCCTGGAGGATTATTAATGCATCTGCTGTGATGTGACACAGAGGTGTCTTCTGGCAACAGATTTTTTCAACTATTTTCAATGGGAAGTAGCTAAAGTCTGCTTTGAAAGTCAAACGGTCTTCTAATCACTTTTCCATTGCGCCTTAAAAATTGTCCAAGTTAACTTAAAAAACAAAAACAATTTCATCAAAAGTTGTTTTTAATGAAACATCCTTAGTGCAAATGATATATTATGTAAAACTGTGTTTTCTTGTTATTTAATGAAGATAATAGTAGATCATACTATGTATGCTATTTACAAGCTTATATAAACAACCAAGCTGATGGTTGGACAGTTGTAAACAACCGCAAACCACTTATCTTCCAATTAATTATTTGACATGAGTTTCTGCTTTGTGAAAACTTATATTTGACTTCTTTCTTTTTACCAGTGAAGCCAATACATAGTAATTATCAGGACTGCAGTAATGAACATGTTTTCTTGCTGTCGTAAAAATAGAATGGTGTTTCTGTGATCAATTACAGAGAGGCTGAAGGATTCAACAGCAAGAAGACAAACTGAGGAGAAAAGTTTTATTCATCTTCTATTCTGTACAATTGCACATTCAGATGGAAATCATATCAGATGTATAAGTCATAGGCATAAAATTGTGTATGGATGCTATGGACATGTCCATACTTATATTTAAATGGGAAATTATATGACATATGGGAAACAAGAGGCTACTGTATTTTCTGGACGATAAGGTGACACTTAAAAGACTTTAATTTCCTACAAAAACCACAGTGCACCTTATACTTTATATGGATTAATTCTTGTTGTGCTTAGTGACTGGGAATTTAGATTTTTTTGTCTCATTTTTTTTTTTTGTCTCTCTAATAATTTTAACTTCACTTAATGCACCATACATATATATATATATATATATATATATATATATATATATATATATATATATATATACGTTTGTAATCCAGTGCACCATATATATGAAGAATCTAAAAAATAAGCCATTCATTGACAGTGAAAAACAAGACCAAACTAGATGTAAATGTGGGTCTTGTGACGATACCTATAATTAAATATATAAAGCAGTTATAGATGAGCAATAAAAAAACAAACAAAATGTGGCATAAGAAAAAAAAACATTCCTAAAATGTCTCTTACTTTCTGTTAACAAAAACAAAATGAGACGTTATTTTAATTATTTTAGCCATATATTTATTTATTGTTGCTGTCTCTCACGAGGAAGTCATTGAATTATGTCCTTGCCAATGTCAACATTATGATTACTCTCATGGTATAAGTCCATGTGTAATGTATGTTTTAGTTATGGAAGAGCAGGAACACAAATGCTTACTTCAAATGATATTTGACCCAGTTCCCCTCATGCTGCATGTAGAAAATTCTGGGTCTTCTGTGTCCAAATCACATATTTGTCGATTATTGTGTTCTCAATGTATATGAGTCACATACTCTACTTAGTATATGGCTCCCTGGAGAACTGGGAAATTACATTGTCCTTTTATGTTATCTTATTTTGAAAATTTCTTCTGACAGTATTGCCGTAGTTTTGTTCCAATAGGCATACTTCTTTAAGCATACTTCTATTTATGTATTTGTTTTTAGAAAATCAAAAGCCAGTTAAGTTAAATGTCAAATAAAAGGTTGGATTTTCCATTCTTTGTACACATAAAGTTGCGGAAACATAATTGGATCATCAAAAACAATGGTTATTCAATCAATTACTAACTAACTAACTCTGTCTATAGATTTTAAACCAGAAGAATGAACACATTCTAGTTTCACTCTCCTTGCTTTGTTTTCTCTCTGTTCTCCTCCTTGCTACAAAATGCTTCTTGTTTAAAACGGACATTTTACCACATGCGTGCTGTTGATAAAGAAAACTCAAGTCTTACAGTAAATACTGGTTGGCTCAAGTTTCCAAAATAAGTCTGGGGTCAAAATGTGAAATTCTTAGAGTGAACAAGAGAATGAGTTTTACTCCAAAGGAATATTGGACTCAGATCTACTTTAAAACACTGTCTGCACATTATGATCCATTCACTTTATTGGCTATTTCTAGTGGAATATTTACAAATCCATTTTATACATGTACATAAACCACCATATATGTGGAATAACACACCATCATATATATTAAAATCATGAGCTACCCATCACTTTTGTCATTTGTTTCCTGATTAATCTTATTAAAGCAGGGGTGTCGAACTCATTTTAGTTTAAGGGCCACATTCAGCCTAATATGATATAAAGTGGGCCGAACCAATAAAATGATACAAATAATAGGATAAATATGTATACAATAATGTGTTTTTGAGTGAAAAAAAAAATGTTAAGAAAAATGTGTGCAATGTTGACACTATTATGCTTTAATTTATCATTTATAGGGGATTCCAACTTGTCGTCACATCATAGAGAGCCTCCATTTTGACAGTGCCAATGCTAACTACTGAACCACCAGTAACATTAGTCTCCTCCAGAAACGGCAAGAAACCAACAATATTTTCAGTTGGATGGAATCAAAAACATGAACCTGCTAAGGGAATAACCTTATATCGCATCCCAAAAGAAACAACATGGAGAAACAAGTAGTTGTCGACAATTAACAGGCAAAAACGCTGATGGCAGTGTTTGGCGTCCTTGAACGCACCATATGCAGCTTTGCAGTCTTCATTTTGGATCATGTAAATTGTACTCCTGAAAGTAATTAAATGAGTTCTCTGTAAATAGTTTGGAGTTGGAGAAAAATGTATGAATTTTCTGTTATTAAATAAATCCAGTTTGTGTGCACTAGCTAACATTAGCATTAGCCTGATCCAGTCTAGTCATTAGTGAAAGGAACCCTTGAACTGCTGTGAAAGCTGCAGCACACTGAGTGGCCAAACTACTACTGAAATATGTAAAATTACCTCATTAGCATTGTACCTAAAAAGTGCTAAAATATATATTTTTAAACCTATTTAGCATAGATGTCTTTAAAGTGTATTGCTGTGAAAATTGAGGCTAAACTCGGGCTAAATTAAAAAAAAAAAAAAAACAAGAACAAAAGCTGAACTAATATTTGACTAATTACAGTTAAATCAGAACGGATTTAAGAATAATTTACAACTAAATTCGGAATTTTCACAGGTGACGACATGCAGGGAGAGGGAGGATAGACTGTCGCTATTGCAGACACGCCAGGAGGGGTCACGTGGGTTGGAATCCTCTATACATGTGCATCACAACTTATAGATCAACAAATATACACAACATTTTGTACCAGGCTGAATATCGGTAAAATTCCAATTACATTTCACTTTATTCCCATTTTCTTGTTAAAAAAAAAATAAAAAATTGTAAAAAAAAAAAATTTTTTACTTTTTTTTTTTACACTAAAATAAAAAAGAAAATGTGTTTTAGGTTGGTTTCGATTATTCCTAGGTTGTTATGATAGTATTTTATTAGTCTTGTCTACTTTAGATTGAATTGACCTAAACTGATGTGAACTTCCTTCAATGGAATATTTGCATTTCACAAACTCATCAGATTTGATGGGCCAGTTTTAGCTCCAGGACCACATGTTTGACACCTGTGTATTAAAGTATGTAATATTTAGCACATTTAATATCTGAAGCAGATATTTTGTAAAAAAAAAATTAAAAAAAATAGTAGATCAGTATTTTCAGGATCTTTTTCCCTCCATATGTGAGTTTTTCCACATGTTCGGTGACTTCCTGTTCTAGTACTGCTTCAGGTATTAGGATTATTTTATTGTAACTCTCACCCTCATTGTGTTCTCTCCCTGCATTCTTTTCTTTTACAAGTTTTTTTGTTTTGTTTGTTTGTTTATTGACTGCTCTGTCTCTTCATATTGAGTGCTCTCTCCCACAATCCCAGACAGCTTTATTTTCTGGGCATATACCATTCTAGATAAACAATTTATAAAAAGAAATTGATAGGTGCCACAGTGGTGCAGGAGTTAGTTCTGTTGACTCACACAGCTATGAAGTCCTCGTTAAAAGCCGTCAGACAGCCAGGGAATGCTGTGTGGAAGCTGCATTTTTTGTGAACTCTCTACAGCATTTCCTCACATTCTAAACACATGTACGATGCATGTTAAATGCCTTTAGGCACAACTATTAAAAGATAAGCCCTGCAATTCATCCCCGAATCCAGGGTTCCCCAATTAGATTTCACCAAGGGCCAAATTCTGACCTGGGCACCAAGCCGAGGGCCACAGGGGGGGGCGCCACCATACCCCCACTCCAGCGACTGTACAGATAAGAACGTTGAATCTGTTCTTATAGTGCATCATAACATTATTATTATGGGTGGCTGTGGCTCAGTTGGTAGAGCAGGTCGTCCAATGACCGAAGGGTTAGCGGTTCGTGTCCCACCTCCGGCTGTCCACATGTTGAAGCGCCCTTGGGCAAGACACTGAACCCTACACATTGCTCCCAGTAGGGTCAGGCAGCACCAGTGTATCGTATCATATCGTATGTGTGTGTGTGTGTGAATGGGTGAATGTGAGGAATTGTAAAGGTCTTTGGGCACCAACTGGTGTATAAAATGTGCTACAAGTTGTGCCCTGGGATTCTATTTGTGAGGGTCACACAAAGACAACTTACATTGTGGAAATAAAAGTTGAGAAGCAACCAGCAGCCAGTGGTACTGTAATTTAAAATACAATTTTAAAAATGTACTTTGCTAGTCTGCTTGAACAAATCAACAGTAATACAACTGTAAGAGACGCCAGTTGTACATACTTAAAAAAAATTACAAATAAATAAATAAATAAATATATATATGTATTTAAATAGAAGAATCCTTTTTGCTCACTGGTGTGGGCCTATTGAGGAACCCTGCCCTAATCAGTCCAGAAAAATTATTAAATCAAAATGTATGGATTGTGTAACTGCTACTGGGGATGTGTGGCTAACTGAGTGGGTGAAAAGCTCATCCACATTTGCATTAGTTAGAAGTAGCAGCTAAGATCCTGTAGTTGAGCAAAGATCGAATGTAATAAAAATGTTAATATTTAACCCCCAAAAGGGGAGGAAAGGGATTTTGTTTTTGGTTCATTCTAACACGATTAACACAATCATTATGCATCAGACTGTAATCTTTATTTTTTTTTTTATGATAAATGTCAGTCTAACTGGGTGCCTCCGCCCAAATTTTCCCATGTTATTTATCATTTTGTAAATATTTATTAGTTTTAGTTCATTTTGTTGTTAAATTTTTTAAATTTATTTTTCTACATTTTGGTTTTTATTTTAGTATTTTTTTGTTTTTGTTCAATTTGTGTCTTACTTTGTTCATGTTGCAAATTATTTTGTTGGTTTATTCTTCATTTTTGCTCATTTTATTCATGATTTTGGTCGTTTTCGTTCAATTTGTTGCTTTTTTTTTTTTTTTACTATGGAACTACTGGACTCGGGAGTTAAAAGTGAATCATATGAAAGAGAGAAATATCTAAAATTCCGGCCTTCAAGGACTGGAGTTTGACACCCCTGTTATATCGATGTTCAATGTCTATGGGAAACAAGCCTTTATTTAGAGACACCATTTAGTAGTTGTCAGTGTTGTTACAATTTCTGACATTTTTCCTTCTTAGCTCTTTTCGGTTCAGCTGGACTCCTTTAGCTCTTTTCTCACACTTACACATTCGCTTCACTTTCATGCCATGGTTGTTGTCACTTGTTCTAAGAGGAGGTATACCCAGAGCTGCACATTGCAAAAGTAACTGGAGCGGGGCCATATACAGGAGGTGTTCAATTACCTTTGCTGGTTGTTTTACTTCCATTTTAGGAATGCTCATAGCCTACCAGAGAATTAGAAGCAACCATGTGTAAAATTATGCTTCTATGTGTTTGATGTTGTAGACACCTGGATGGATTAAAAAGAGACTTGAATGGTTTGTGTAACATGTCGTACGTGGCTAAAATGCTTTTTGATGAGTCATTATTGTTGAAAAGAAAATATTACCTCCTCCTCATCCTGGATATTATTGTACAAATCCTATTTTATTTGATTTTTAGACCCTTTTTAAACCCTTATCCAGACGTTTCCTCATAGTTAATCTCTTGATTTGATATTGTTACTGTACTTAATTCCATCCCGATCCTCCATCGGGATTGGGATGCACCTGCAGAAAGATGTGCAACGGTGTTTTCGTTAATCATGGCACAGCTACAAAGAAAAAAAAATTGACATGTTTTAAGGCAAAGTTTGCATAATGAGAGTTGCTTTACCTTAATAGGTTTCTTAGACTCTCACATGAAGTGCGGGAGAAGTCCTTTTGAGTGGGTTAGATTTCTGTACATGACACACTGGTCAGATAGTTTGAAAGTAATAGTTCAGATTCTTCCACATAGGTGTTGATGTAGCATTTGTGCAACATTGCAAATCTCACTTAGGTATATTAATGATGCTCTGTTTCCAAGTAGTCATAAAGGGATGCAGTGACACTTGATTAAGGTCATTTTATGTCTGGAGAGGATTCACTCCTCTCATGATATTACAGTGACAGAACTTTAGTAATATCAACTCTTCTCCACAGCGGATGACCTTTACCAACCTGCTCAGAATTAACACTAAGTGGTCCTATCAGTGCATGGCTGTCAGTTAATTGGAAGCATTTCCAAACTGATCTATGGTTGAAAACTATTTAGTAGTCTTTTAAGGCCAATTAGCTGCTCAAAGCAGCAACAGAGCCTGACAGAACTGTAGGGAACTGCTTCAGCAGCAGCAAAGAGGCACATGTTTCTACCTCTGTGGGGTGGGTTAGTGTGTGTGGAATCGCAATTCTCCAATGATTTGAGCAGACAGAACATTGCTACGGAAAGAATCAGTGAAAGGCAGTAAAACCTTTTTTTCACTGGAACGAGGTAACATATTCACATGCACATTTGAAAGCGGCTCGTTGCTAATTACCTTGTATTACCTCTACAGCGCCTTTATTTTTACACTTTAAACATGATTTCCAACTTTATTGCCTTCAATAAAAACATCACCTTTAGGGTGTAAGAACCAAACATCCTAACTTATAGCACTATATGGGTGCTAGTTGTCTACTGGAAGCCACTGTGCTATTAAAATATGCCTTCAAGGGCAGACAAAAAGAGGGAAGGCTGGATTTAAAAGCTGCAGATGGCTGCTTTGAATGATGTCGAGCTCTGTCAATTTGTTTGCTTCAGATAAGACATTCTGACTCAACATAACAACATAAGGTATAAACTTCCTGTGTTCATTTGGACTGTTTTTTTTTTTTTTTTTTTTAAATATCTAGCAGCATTCTCAGAAAAAAAAAAGATCCAACTATCATCAGTATGTGTTCTTTGCTTTTCTGTTCCAGTTTAAATCTTATCTCATCAGTCCCAATCACTGACTTTGCCTGTGCATCATACTTTTTTTTTTTTTCGTCTAAAACTTAATGTTTTAGTAAAGCTGGCAACTTATTTTTCATATATTTTTTTAATTTCCTTCGAGAATAACTTATAATAAGTAGTGAATAAATAATGTACATATGAATTAGTTGCTGGCGTTAAATTTAATCTGGTAGAAGACCACATTAGTTGCAACATAGACCTATATTTGAATAATCAATGTATCTTCAACGCTCACCCATTTAATGAAATCTATAACTTGAGAAGACTGTGCAAAGTCAGTCCATTTTAGCCACTATGATGTGAGGACGAAAAAGAAAAGTAAACTGCAAAGACTGCAAAATGACAGTACTACTAGAGGAAGACTGTGTTCCATGTTTCTAAGGTTGTTTTCACACATACCATGGTGGGAAATAGAAATTTTTGGACATCCCATGCATCTGTAATATATTATATTGAAGAAAGTCAATGTCATGACCACTTCTGCATGTGCTCTGGTATGTTCAGGTTCAGCCTAAAACTCGATGTTTCAGTGAAATAATGAAACACATCCAAGGTATGACATTTTGAAACTGTCAAGAATTTCGTTTTGCTATTTTTTTCACAATAACAATAAACAGAGAAATCCTTTGTTCATTGTCTGTCTGGTGGAGCCACACGTTTTGAAATGACACACAAGACTTTCATATGTTCAGATATTTTCTTCTTCAAATACTTCATGATAATAGTTGAGATTGTGTGAAATTTCAAAGTTGTCCGAAAAAAATTTTCTCTTACGATTGCAATACTTTAGTAGACTCTGTACTATTGGGAACATGGTGGCACTTTGTCAAGGGTACAGGATGTGTGTTTTTTTTTTTTTTTCCTATAACGTATTCCCCTCCCCATATATGCTAGCTAAGGTGGCCAGTGCTGCGCTGATGTGCATAGTCAAGAAAAAAAAAATAATTTTCAAGCTTGTCAAATTCATGTTATTCAAGTATTTAATAGTCTATTAATCAAATATCATTAATAACACCAGGTAATACACTTAAAAATGTTACCTTGGAATAGACCTAATATTGTTGAATGTGGAGACGAATAATGAAGCTTCACTTCAAATGTCTTCAAATCTTCATTAATCTCAATATTCATTAAATGCTGCAACAGCAATAAACACAGTCCTACAAATGTAAATAAATTAAAATAACATTGTCAAACGTGAAAAGTAGAAAAATAACACAATAATATAATAAAATGACGTGTATTAAACAATGAAGTGTAATAGTGAATGTAAATACTGTATGATTAAATAATGTACATTTCAGAGCTATTTAAATGATTTAGGTTATATGATCACGTCATTTAAATCAGATTTAGATATTGCGAAGTTCCAATTAATGAATGCTGATGCATGCTTTCAGTTCTATGGTCGCTGTCGTCCTCACAGCAATTTGCACTATTGTCAATGAATATTCACACATAATTCACTGTTCGCATTTACTGTAGCAATTGAATAAAACTAGAATGTGACAACGATACAAATTAGATCCATTGTAGCCAGGGCTGAACACAGACATTTGAAACATTTGGGGCTGAGCAAGCAGCCTTAGCAGCAGTAGGGAAATAGTTTAAAATGTTTACCAAGTCAAGTCATTATTTGGTATAAGTTTAATTTTCGGGACATATAGAGCCAGATTCGGGATTTGGGACACCGCCTTAGAATTCGGGGCTGTCCCAGATTTTTCGGGACATCTGGTCACCCAAATACTAGCACATTATGATCCATTGACATTACAGGTTCCTTGTAAAGGAATATTTAGAAATCCATTGTATACATGTACATAAAACAGCATATATGTGGAATAACACACCATCATATATATTAAAAACTGTAAAAACTATATGTTTTCTGATTCATCATATTAAAGTAGGTAAAATTTAGCACATTTAATGTTTGAAGCAGATACCCTGCCTTAGTTGCGTATTTTCCATTCACACATTTTTATTTACATTTTTTTTATTGTTCTATGTATAGAAAGAGTGAAAAGGGAAAGTACCAGTTTCATTTTTCCTTCAAGTCATAGGTGTGTAATTTTTGCCAAGTATAGCTTTAAAATCCCCCTGTTGTCTTGCGGTGAGTCAACTTCCCAAAACACTTCCCACACAGACAGGACACTGAGGATCAGTAGGAATAATGTGGGAGTTTCCATGAATTAGCTTCCACAGCTGTGATCCCATTTAGCTTCTTCGTTACAATTTAATGAGATTAAGTGGAGTTTAATCACCTTTTAATCTGCTTGGGTTTTACTTCAGCTGCAGGGCGGCACTTGCAGTCATCTCAGTGTGATACCAGTCCATTCCAGGTCTGAACCAAAATACCTTACCTTTAAGGGCTTTGGTTAAATGCCATGAGAAATTAGCTACAGTAAATATTGTTTATCTGTTGACGCATTCATCAAAGAGCGCCTTAACACACGTAATGAGTCTTTGCACTGCCTTTGGCTAAAAAGCAGTATGTGTGTATCTTATATGCCTTCGTGCCGAGTGTTAAATGTCTCCTGTAACAAACAGAAGAACGAGATCAAAGAAGTTGCACAGTCATCCGTCTAACAGAACGCTGTTTGTTTTGACTGAACAACTGCAGACCTAAATAAAGCCATGTGGGCGGTTCTGCCTTAAAGACTCTGTCCTCTGGGCAAGGCATTCTGCCCGTATATATATATATATATATATATATAATGCTGGGATGTGGATGCTTGACTCCATATTTAATCTAATGCACTGTTGTGTTACATCATGGATGGATGGATGGATGGATGGATGATGGATGGATGGATGGATAGATAGATAGATAGATAGATAGATAGATAGATAGATAGATAGATAGATAGATAGATAGATAGATAGATAGATAGATAGATAGATAGATAGATAGATAGATAGATAGATAGATAGATAGATAGATAGATAGATACTTTATTCATCACCATTGTGTCTGCTTTTTTACTTTCACATGTGGGTTCATGTTCACCTTTTACCTACCTTCCTTCTGGCCACAATGTGTGTCTCTGCCCATTATTCCTAATATGTCTCACCTGTTTAGTTCCCTATTTCAGCTCCTCCTGTTTCCTCATCAAATCACAAATTTGTTTTTTACCCATGCATCAAATGAGTGGTCTATCTTTTGTCTTGATTCTTCTGGTTCTGGCCTTGTTTCTATTCTCTGGAGTTTGTCTGTTGTCTAATTGTTTGCCTGATATCTGCCACCTGTTACCAGACCTGGACTCTACCCCTGACCAAAAGACTGCTTACTCCCCATCAGCACTTCTCTGCATGCTGGACACCTGATCTGACCCCTGCTCGTTCACTGGTAACGTTTTTTGATTCTCCTCTGAGCTTGTGTTCTGGTTTTGACTCTGTACTTTTGTCCCCTGACTGAGATTTTGCCTAGTTCCCTACTGTGGTTGCTGCTCTGACAGTTTGTCTCCAGACGATCTCCTTTGAAGCTGCCCATCTAACTCTAGAATACTAATTGTATTTTTGTCTGGGAGTCTTGCTTTGGGATCCACATTGTTCTGGGTCTCATATCATGTTGACCATAAAGTTGCTATAATTGTGTTTACAGACACATTCCTATTTTTATTCCTATGTATACATATTAATAATTAATCAACTTTGACCATGTACAGTGATTACACACTGAATCCCAGTTACACTTGATCAAAAATTAATCACATTTTTAAAATATTTCATTCCAACTGAATGAACAGCAGTGTACTAGGAAGTGCTACATATGCATGGGAATAGGAGAATAACTAACCATGTTGCAATAAATATATCATAAGCACTTTTTAAAAAAGTTTCATAGTAAGAAATACTTAAAGAAATGGAGGGGGGGGGGGTGAAGTATAGACTTTTTAAAAAATGTGTGTGCTTTGTGCTTGTGTGATGGCGCATTGCTTCAAATCCACTTCTGCACAAGTTCGATACAGGTTTAGTTTTGACACCGTGTCAAAAAAACGATATTACGTAAAAATTGGACGGTTTCAGTAAAATTCTGCGTCAGCATGGGGGCAAATCACTTTCTGAAAATGATGCAATTCATATGAGACACTGCTATGTGTGCTGTAAGCCAGTCCCACCGGATACAAGAGAACAATAGAAGAAGTAGTGCGCATTCACCCACTTCCCTTTTACTACCGGCGCGACACACACACCGGACAGAGACAACAATAATAACACTGCTAACACCCTAATCCATTTACCAATGCTACTCTGTTGTTCGCCATTGTTGCTGTCTTGTGAGGAGGATGAATTTCAAGGCAAACAGGGATACGCATCAATATGGATGTGGAAACCGTATCCAGATCTTCCAACTCTGGGACCCGTTTTCCAAAGAGTTCGTTTTGGGGAAACTGGTCCCATTTTGATGAAAGGACAATCCGTTAAGAAAGTATGTTGGTTTCACATGAACTCGTATCCGTGCAGGCGAGGTCTTAGCTGTTGAGACCTGGAGGTGTGATCCTATCAGGAAAATTAGCTCGCACACTATCTCACTCTTCATTCTAGGTTGTTAATTTGGTTAATTGTGTTGATTTATTTCGTTTTTCTTCTCACTCCCATAGAAGTCCACATAATATATACTCACTGTGATGACATAACGTGACTTGCCTATTGAATTTAGCTTCTTGAATAAATGTACTTGTCTGTGCGATCTCCATTTAGCTCTTCCTCTGAGGCAGCTGGTACTTGTTTAAAGAGGAAACAAGTTAATGGAATGAATATGTAACGCGTGACTGAGCTGTTTGAGCTGGAAACATGTTGGGTAGTCCAGTAAAGTACCAATGTGGAGACCAAATTATTCCTGTTTCTTGAAAATTTACATTTACATGGTTTTTGGAATTACTTCTAGTGTGAACTAATGACAATAAATAAGTAAATCATCATAATTGTGAATTAATAGCAATGCTGACATTACACACCTATGTTTTTTCAACATTTAGTAAATATAAGTGTTGTGACGTTCGCAAACGAGCAGTTTCTTTTGTCATTCTTTTTTCCCCCCAATGGTGTCAGATTTCACACACACACCTTCACCCCCTGAGAGAGAGAGAGAGACAGAGAGAGAGAGAGAGAGAGAGAGAGAGTTTACAGGGCGGGGAATACTCACGTTCAAAAATACCTGCCTACTTCCCGCCTTAGAATGTTGATTGACCAATCATAGTGCAGCAAGGGTCCGACAGTGGGAGCAGGTTCTGAGTCTGTCAATAGTGGGAAGATCAAAAGTCAGTTTGTTAAATCACACAACTTTCCAGCACATTTGTTTGTTCAGAGATTGAAAGAAATAATTAGAATTTAAAATGAGCCAGGGCCACAGGAAAAGGAGTAGTGTCAGGGGGAAACCAAGGCAAAAAGCCAAAGCCAGTTTTTTGAACGGATCTTTGAAACGAACAAGCCATAAAGATCCGGATCCCCCAAAAGAGCCAAAAATCCAATTTCTAGCACAGATGTCCAGTGGAAAAGTCACTAGTGTACGTTGATTAGTATCATTTATGTGTGAATAATAAAGCTTTTCTCCAGGTTTTAATTTGTTTCTCTCTTTTATACGCAGCTGACTGTAACTGTGATCACTATAGGCAGCTTCTACTGTTATTTATCTCTGTATTGCTGCAGCAATAAAACCCTGAAATTAAGCAGGGTGGGATTATTGCCTGACCAAATCAATCACATTTACAGCCTCAGTGCTATTGTGTGACCTTGTCTGTTCATATTTGGACAAATATAATGTGTCTGGTTCCACAGATAGTTTTTCAGAGTGAAAGACTACCCCGCTGTCCATGTGGAAGGAAGCTTGACAGTTGCTGCACTCTTACCTTCACTGAAGAAAGACCTTACATCATCTGTTCAATACTTTCTCTGCTATACTGGACAGCAGCTAAGCTAACCTGAATTCTAAATGAAGCAGAGCAGCTCATGGAGTTAGCTCTCCTCAGAAAAGTATTCATCTATTTGACAGCCAGGGGACCTCAGCACCCTTCTTTTATCATCACAGTCACTGATTCGGCCCTGCAGGTTTGCAGGTAACAAGGCCACAGTGTGTCAGTCTGTGATCCAGAGGTCAGCATTTATACAGCCAGGCCTGCCAGGCAGCGGCGTCTGACAGACACACAGCTCACTGTTTTGGTCTCAATAATTCAAATGGATGTGCCCCCAGAGTACCTCAACCCACCACACATACACACACGCTAACATTTCACAAGGTTTCAATATATTTCCCAGTGCTTCTCTCCATGCATGTGATGCGAAATGATTACAGCAGCTCCGTATATTGTATGAAATTGTGGTGATTTTTGCATTGCAAATCCCAGTAAGATGTAATGTGATAAGTGTCTGCCAACAGAGTCGCAGCGACCAGGCGATCTATTTTCATCAACGTGAAGCAGGGGGGTCACTGCACTCAGACGAAAACCACAAAGGAGCTCCAAAACAATCAGCCTAAACCTTTGACTTCAGTTTGAAAAGTGAAGCTTTAACCCTTCTGAGTGTATTTTAGCCATTTTTACAGGGACATATCATGCTAAATGCACTTTCTACAACTCAAATATGTGTTGTCTGTGTAAATTGTCTTTTTTTTTTTGGTTTTGTTTTACAGTATACTTAGGAAGTGTTAGCATACTAACAGAAGGATTAGTATTACCTAGGTTTCATGCTTAGAAAATGTTGACACTGTTTGGGGGTAAATACCTTCACTATTCCGTTGTCGTATCATCCAAATTAGCTTTGTAATTCTGGGTTGGAGAATGTTGTAAATAGGTAAATATAGCAGCTTTTCCAACTTCATGGAATTATACAACCACAACTTCCACGAAATAAGGCCAGGTGCAGTACATTTAAATAACCCATCAATGACTATAAGCTTCCCTGCATAATGATGATGACTAAAACCTAATTTAGCAGTTGTGGAAAAGTATGTTTTTTTCTTCACAGGGTCAGTGTGTGTGTCCTTGAAAGCTGTGTGCAGTTCTGACTTGAGTATTCAGAATGTATTTACAACAGAGGCACAGTAAGACGTTGGTATATGCCCTGAGGTAAAGCTCTAACAAGATGCATATTTGATCTGTTGACAGGATGAAAACCTCTAAGATGGAGCTGTGTGATGCACAACAACTGACTCATTTGCATCTTTTTTAATGTGCATGTGTAAGACACACTCTGGGTATTGTGGTATTTACGGATACAGTAGGATTACAGTACATGTGTATGGTCCCCAGACAGCTTTAGGGGCTGAATAAATGATGGAGCTTATATTTTTGTATGGGTTCATGCTTCTCAGCTAAACACCCCAGATAAGGTGACCAAGTTTCTGTTAAAGTGGACTTGATATATGAGCTCAAATTATTTTAAACTGAATAAATATAGCAAACACACACCAATATCTGGCTGCATGGGGTCACACATGAGCTGAAATAGTCACAGTCCAGGGTCCTATGGGAATTCATTACAGAGAAAAGTTGTTTTTTTACAGTCATTTTACCATGATCAAGAGTTTTGCAGTACTGTATGTAGGTGTTACAAAGATGTAAATAACATATTTTTTTAGGAGATTTTTATTAATTTCTATAGGAAACAATTGCTCAACATGAGAATAAAAGCTCAGGCCCTTAGTAATAATAATACAGAATATCTGACGCTAATTAAAATGGATTATTTAATAACCTGGTCAGCACCAAAATCTCAAAATTGACCATTGCATGAAAAATCAATGTTTCTGCCTGCTGTGTCCCCAATTTTTCTGGTTCAGATCTTACATTTGTTATGTCTTAAAATGCAACGTTTTACTGAAATTCAATAAAGTTATTGTTTTCACCGCATAAAACTAATCCCATCTGAATAGTACTTAATACTAATAATAGATTCCATTTCTGTAGTGCCTTTCAAGGCACCCAAATGACTTTACATTACACTGGTCTATGAGTAAAATGTTTCCCGGAATAAAACTAATGACATTTTCCCACATGTGTTACTGATAAAGAAAACTCAAATCTTAAATCAAAATCATCAGTGAACATGAACTGTTCTTCCTGCTACCCTCAGGGAGGAGGTTCTGCAGCATTAGAACCAGAACAACCAGGTTCTGTAACAGTTTTATTTCACACTCCATAAGACTTAAAGTAATTATTTGATGTATACAGTATTTCTGTAGAGTGGGTGGCTATAGATGTGTGTGGTGGTAGAGATGTGTACATATTATAGTTTTAGTAAAGTTTTTAAGTATTTATTGGATTGTTTTTATTTTTTTAAATTTAGATTTTATGATTGATTATTATGTCCGATAGCAAGCTTCTGCATTGCAATATGCACTATGGTGGATATTTGTGACAATAAAGTGGCCATTCATTCATTCATTCATTCATTCATTCATTCATTCATTCATTCATTCATTCATTCAATGCTGGTTGGCTCAAGTTTCCAACATAAGTATTGGATCAAAATGTGAATTTCTTAAAATTAACACAAGAATAGGTTTTACTCCAAAGGAATATTGGTGTCAGATCTACTTCAAAACACTGTCTGCACATTATGATTAATTCACTTTACAGGTTCTTTGTAGTTGAATATTTACAAATCAATTGTATACATATACATAAACCACCATATATGTGGAATAACACACTATCAGATGTATTAAAAACATGACTTAACCAGCACTTTTATCATTTGTTTTCAAGATCAAACAGCCAATCCTTGGGTAAATGGACGACCTGCTCTACCTCCTGAGCCATGGTCACACCATTTTCCAGGACATTTTCAGCCACTACAGACTTAAATTTACCTTTTTTCCCCCCTTCATTTTACATATAACTAACATTCAGGCATCCATACATCCATAACTGGACAATTAGTCAATCATTTTCCAGGTTTTCCAGGATGTGTTGGAACTCTGCAAGTCCACAAGGATTTTCTCAGTAACATATTTTGTCCTGAGACTCAGGAAAGTGAACATTTTAGCTTTTTTACATTCAGCAATTGTCTATTTGTAAAATAATTCAACGTTTTTCATAATTTATTTTTAATTAAATGTCCTTTTGTCCCCTACAGAGGACAAAATTGCATTGTTTGGTCTCAGTCTTCACATTCTCATAGTTTCTGTAAGTGTTGATCCTGCCTAAAACTGAGGAATAATGTCAGTAAATGTGAGTAAAAATCAAACATAGAGTATTTCTCATGTTCAAATTCAGCACATGAAAGACAGATTACAAGGGTTCATGTCCAAAATGTCACCAAAGGACCTCAGGTTATATCAGAATGGAGCTTTTGTCAAAACCTGCAATTTTCAGGTCGCAGTTGGAGCTCAGAGGCTGTTGTTCATGTCGTCATGTGGCCAGGGTGTCATTTAAAATAAAAGTGGAAGGAAGGAGAATGACATTCCTGCCACAATGCAATAGAAAGATCCCCTGTATTCAGACAGAGTAGTTCCAGGGCGACAGACGATGTGACCGAAGGCTGGTGTGTTTCTATCAGCTGTTCTGGCTCTCAGCTCTGGTGCCAAATGTTAGAAAAGTCGATAAAACTGGTTTTGGCTGCTACGACTTCTGATGACTCAAAGCCGACACAGACTTTCTCTGACTAAGTCTTTTGGGCAAAAGCATTTTCTGTTCATCTGTGTAAATCTAATATCAGAAGTTTATTGGGCCCGTTTACATGACAGTTTTTATTCCTGTTTAATTCAGAATAAAGGTTAATTCCGCTTTAAGATGACCATGTAAACGTTCAATTCCAGTTGGAAATGAGTATTCCGACTGAAACTTAATTCCGAATAAAGTCACTGGTTTATTCCACTCTTTATTCCAACTTAGATAATTCCTCTAACATTGAAACAGATAATTCCTATTTAATATAATATTCCGGTTGTTCTGCAGATGCATGACACATATATTCCACGCTGCCAGCATTAGTATGTTGATTCAGTCAAGCTGTTGCTTCGTAATTGTTACCAAATAAAGCATTTGGAGAGAGCAGGCTCCGTCAAGGCCCGCCCCCCCCCCAACTAAATGACACACCAAATGATCATATCTGATGAACATGAAAAAATGACAAACAGTAATTTACAATTATTTACCTCTATTGATAGAATTATTGAATCAACAGGTAGTAAACTTTCTGGGTCAGTAGGTTGTTTGGGTCTTCATGGGTTAAAGACAAAAAAAAAAAAAAGCTACACAGTAAAATATTACAGATGCGTCTGCACAATATGTTGTTTGAGCATGGATGTACGTGTGCACAATAGTCACATCGCATTTTTTTTATTTTATTATTATTATTTTTTAATTAGTAATTTTATGAAATTATTTCACCTACAAGAAGGATGATATTGACCACACATTTTTTTTGATCATTTGTGTCAGTGCCACACAACTATACTCCTAGGATTTTTTTCCTATCACAATATTCAGTATATTGCATGTTTGTAAAAAAAAATTGCAATGTCAGTTTTTTTCTAACATTGTGTAGCTCCGGTGTTAATACAGGTTTTCACTGCCTCTCTTTATAATGTATTCTTATATTCTTCTATAATGTATTTACTCCACCACAGTGGTACCATTATAGTTATTTTACTTGACAATGTAATGTGTATTACAGTAACAAAGACACTTCTCACCATTAATTCATCAAATCCTATTAGCTTTCCGAAAGCAAACGTCAAATCAATTTCTTCGACCGTAAATTTTCATAATAAGAATGTATTTTTGTTATTTTCATAGTTCATAAATGCAAACACTATCAAGGCAAAAATTGTTGCTTGGCTGCTTTATTTAAAACAGGACACCGCTATACATTAAATAAATGTCACAACACATCTCTTTTCATTTGGATGCATTTAATAAAATTGGATTCCTTTATGTATTCTCTGGTAAGTGTCATTTTGCAGGTTAAATTGATGTTAGGACGTTTCAGTGCATCGCAGAATCCAATGAAAAATGGATGGAGAGCAAACTTTAAAGTCAGCACTTTATCACTTTATGAAAGCAACTTTTTTTTTTTTTTTACATTAAAGTAGTATATGAACAACACATTAGACCTGGTTAATTCCAACATAAACTGTTTGAAATGTACTTTGCAGAACCTGAAAATAAGTATGTGATTTATTCTACATAATGGGAACTTGTTAAGCCAATTGCTGATATCTTGGACTGACTTTCTCTATTTTAGAACGTAATTAACCTCTTATTACTACAAAGAAAACTGTTATTCTTATTTTTTTTCTTCTTTGCGTGTTTAGCATACGGACAGTTTTGACCTCAATGCAGGGGTCTCAAACTTGTTTTCTTTTAGGGGCCACATTCAGCCTAATTTAATTTCCAGTGGGCTAATGAATACAGCTAATAAAACTACAGTATAATAACCTAGAACCCCACATTTTCCTAAATTTCCTGTCCATACCCACATAACTGAGTACAGTGACCCACTTTTCCTTGTTAAAATAACTATCATTGCGTTCATGGCCAAAAAAAAAAAAGTTTTACTTTTTACTTTATTCAGAAAATTATTCATTATTTTACTTTTACTTAAGTAGAGGAGTTGAATCAGTACTTCTACTTTTACAAGAGTATTTTTTTCCCATAAGTAGCTATACTTCTACTCCCGTACAGAATGTGAGTACTTTTAACACCTCTGGAATTTCTAAAAATTTTATGTAAAATCCACTATATAATAATATGTTTCAACAACTCCCAGATCCTATGCTTCTAAGTTTTACTTTTATTTCACACTAGCGTTAATAACGTTAATTATAGATCACACCTCCACCTCCCCACCCCCTACCTCTGCCCTAACAAATCAATTTTATACAGGGTTCCACATCATTTATGGTTCATAAAGCCCACAAAAACAACATTTAAATGGTTTTCCCGTTCTGACCCAGAAACAATACGATGAAGGACAGACACATTATGTGTTAGGGGATAAATATTAATAAGCAGTGTTAGTTCAGTTAGATTAGTGCTGGGTTTTAGTTTCGCCACAATACCCATTTAATGGACTACTTGGCTGCTAACAAAGAAACAAGGGCCAAAGCTCTTGGATGTAATGAAGACACTTAGTGAGTCTTCCCTGGCAAGATACATGATCCCCCCCCCCTCCCCTTTTTTTTCTCCTTAATCATGATTACTTGCCATGTCAAGAGAAATTGTGAAATGTTACCAGAAAAAAAAGGTGAAAATACCCCCCTATTGTCTCAGGAAGCTGTGAGAAATAGTGATTTTATAGGTTATATGAGTATTATCTCACAATTTTGACTTTTTTATCTCATCATTTTGACTTTTTATATCATAATTTTGACTTTTTATATCATAATTTTGACATTTTATCTCATCATTTTCACTTTTAAATCATAATTTTGACTTTTTATACAATCATTTTAACATGTTATCTCACAACTTTGACTTTTTATCTTAAAATTAGATTTTTTTTAAATTTATTTTTTAATCTCAATTATGACTTTTTCACTCCATTTTTCCTAAATGTCCTGCCCATATCCACAAAACTAACTAACTGTGACTTTATCAAACGCATTATCTACACAATAACTCATTTTTCAATGCTTTATTTTAAATACTTCTGAAACTTTCAAGTTTTTTCCTGGTTAAATAAGTATTATTGCATTCACGACAAAAAAAAAAAAGAGTTTTACTTTTGTACTTTATTACAATTGAGAAGTTGTAATTTTTTTACTTTTACTTAAGTAGTACTTCTACTTTTACCAGAGTATTTCTTCACACAAGTCGCTGTACTTCTACTTAAGTACAGAATGTGAGTACATTGAACACCTCTGACAGTGGTGGAGCAAGATAGTAACGACGACACCAACACCATTTCTGAATGTGTCGTCTTTCTATTTAAAAAATTTGAAATAAACTGCTGTTTTCTTGATCTGTAAAATGATCTTTGATAGTTGACAAAACATCATTTATAAATTGTTGGAAAATGCAAAATGACTTTTATATATATATATATATATATATATATATATATATATATATATATATATAGATAGATAGATAGATAGATAGATAGATAGATAGATAGATAGATAGATAGATAGATATATTATAAATATTACATATTTATTAGATTTTTCCCCCCATTAAAATAAACCCTTCCCACAACATTGAATGAGAATAATCTCCCTGGAAAGTAAATTTTAGCTAAAAGGTTAATGCTTTTCAATCATTGCCTGAGGTGAAACTTTACAAACTTTTTTGCAAGCTAAGGAAAAACGTAAAAGGTTATCCTAATTATGGACTGTAATTCCCAAAGTAACAGACTGTCAGTACCAGATGCTTTGGTTGTGTAATTAATTTGAGCACTGACAGACAAAAAAAAAAACAAAACAACCCCACAAAGACAATAAAGGTCCACACAGCTACGGAAATGCATCGCCTGTTATTTGACAACACATGAAGTCTGTTACCTGCAGACAGCTGTTAGCTATCAGGCTACAAGGCAGGGACAGACTGAGGAGTCAGCTAGCTTCCATGTATCCACTTACAGTCTGTCATCTCCTGCAGACTTGGCTTTTTATCACAAAAAAAAAAAGCACTTTCTCACAAAAACAAAGATCCAGACTGTGGTCTTTTCTCTGCCTGTAGATATGACCAGAGTTCAGTCCAGGATAAATGATTCAATACAGCTAATATTGCCAATTACAGATAAATATTTAACATATTTCCAAAGCCTTTCAGGGTCTCGGAAAAGGTTACATTTGTTTCTGACCCTGAAAGGAACAATTTAAGCAGAATGAATAATAATAATGATAATAATTTTAATAATACCTCAAAATTATATTTTTTTGGACACTCAAAAACGCTTTACATAACAGACAAAAAAGCAAAATGAAGAACAAATAATAATAATAATAATAAGTGCAGTTCAATTTATTTCGAGCACACAAAATCATCGAAACATCAATAAACGTGGTCAACAAACATTTTTTTGTACTCGAAAAGGAGTGGGAAGAAGTATAACTTAGAAACTCCCACCCCTCTTTTACAAACCAATACTCCCAATAGTTTCCGTTTCCTACCGTATGCTTCAACACACCTCATCTCCACCCCCCCCACCCCCCATCAACACAAACATCCATAATCATTTATAAATACATTCTCTCCTAACACAATCTGATTTACACTAACAGTTCAGTTCAGATCAATACTCTTTGAATTTGTAACAACAAAACAATCCCGATTCTTCGCTAGTAATGAAATAAAATTTAAAAAAAAACTAAAGGACATGTACATGAAAAACCAAACAAAACATGTCTTCATTTGCAAATTTAAGTAGGAGACGAAACCAGTTGTTTATGTGGACACACTGGTACTGTACTAGTGTCTTTTATGAGTGTGTTTTTAATGTTGTTTTTACTATTTGTAATGTTTTTATTATTTATCCCTATCTTCTTTCTTTTATATTATGTGGGTGCATATGTCTGGCTTTTTGTATCTGGACCTTGAGTCTGCAATAAAAGTGATTATGATGATGATGATGATGATGATGATTACCAAATAGAATGTAAACAAATGGACATTAGACTTTAGGCTGGTGATCAGCGATATATATGTGGGCGGCTGTGGCTCAGTTGATAGAGTGGGTCGCCCAATGACCGAGAGGTTGCCGGTTTGTGTCCCGACTCTGGCTGTCCACATGTCGAAGTGTCCTTGGGCAAGACACTCAACCCTGACTTAAGCCCCCAGTTGGACTGACCATAGACCTTAGAAACCTACATGTGTGTGAATGGGTGAATGTGAAGCTAATGTAAAGCGCTTTGAGCACCATGAAGGTGGACAAGTTCTATATAAGTGCAGACCATTTTACATGTGATATCAATAAAACTGCAAAAACCTAAAGCCGTGATGATCTGGACCTTCCTGACCTTCCCCGAAGAAAGACCTAAGCTGGGGGCTCTCAAAACCACCGAGTTTTGTAACAAACTGAACAAACAGATAAACGTCGGAAAAAATGTTCCTTGTCAGAGTCAATCTGTGAGTTCAAGTGTCCAAGTGAAAAGGCAACAAATGGGCTGTTAGTTACAATTACCACAATCTGACTGAACAAATGATGGCATTGGTACAAGTTTTAACATTACCAGACACAATTGTTCCGTCCAGTTTGTTGTCATGACATTGTTGGATTGTTTAATTTGTCTTTGTGTGATGTGATTTAACTTCTTACCAACCTCTGTCGGGTTATTTCATGCCATGAATAGAGCATATGTGAATGTCAGCTGCTGCCTGCAGACTGTGCAAGGTGCGGAAACTTAATTCAACAGAAGACGCGAGGTGATGAAGTGTTTGATCAGCGTCCCCTTGTCAGCTGTAGCTCTTTGAGGTGGGCTTGATGTGCCAGGACCCTCAGGTAAAGTCTGACAGCAGAGTCGTCTGTGAAGAATCACACACTTTTGGTTGATATTGAGCTCAACCCGTTTCCTTTTAATCATATCTCTGTTCCATCTATTTCACATTAAGCACATTAATCTTAACTTAACTTGTAAAATATGGACTAATACATTCAATTGCAGTAATTCCCTAAACTGATTTATATGTTTCAACAATGGAAAATCTAAATCTTACAAAGTGTAAAAATGGAGAAAGGAGCAGAGGCACACTAAAAAAGCCTTTCACCGTTTTAAACTTCCAAGGATCCACATATAGGTCGGAAGTAGTCGTTCAAAAATGTTACGCAAAACCACCCAAACCTGTCCCAGATGTCACATGACCTAATGTAGTTTGACAACGAAGATTCTCACACATCTGAAGATATAAGATACTTTCAAATAAAATAACCACAGCAGGTACAATCCCTCATTCGTTCAAAATACAAATGACAAATGATATATTTGAACCTTTATCTCATAATTATCCACAGAGGAACCATATTCCAACAAAAAAATCCAAAACTGTCCATAAAAATTGTCCAAATGTAGTACAAAACACATCAAAACATCAATAAATATCCACAAATGTTTTATCTATTCCATCATTTAACAGGACCTGCCTCCAATATTCCCAGTTTTCATCTTAATATTTCCATTTATAATATAATAAAACACCAACTGCATGTTAACAAAAAGGTTCCAGAACACCATTCAATTTACTTTATTAAGAAATTTAGGCGAAATTGAGTGGAAGTTTAAAGGGTTAATGTATAGGTTTTATAGAGTTCTATTCCTACTGTTGCACTGGAGCCACACCCCTAAATTTCATTGTATTAATATGTTCAATGAGAATAAAGCATTCAATTCAATTGAACAAAGCAAATCTGTTTAAAAACACATGGGCCTACTGTATGCGTTGCGGCCATATTGGCCTTCATCAGGACATAGGCTGTGTCCGAAATCACTCCCTAACCACTATATAATCACCATGCCATGTTGTAGGGGTCTCTGAATCTTTAGTCAATATTAATAATCACTATACAGTGCACTCAATGTATCCCACAATCCACTGCGAAATGTAGTGGACATTTGATATCCCATCATGCATTGCATGAATCAAAAAATGGCAGAAGGATGGAGAGATTTATGGTTAAAAGACACAGATTGGACGACATACGGGCAGAGCTACAGGAGCTGTTAAGTAACGGTAAACGTTCAGTCAGTCTGTTGGATGACTGTTGGATGAGTCAAGAGTTGCTTAACAGTTAATAATAGTAAAACAGTCGTGAACCAAGTTTATACATTTTTTGTTGTTTTTCTATTCTAAAATTATTTTATTGCAAAGAGTAAAAAACAAAAAAGAGCCTTTTAATTTTGTGAGAGACAACACTGGTATCTTTTAATTGTTTGATGGTGATGACACGATTAAACAGCTCCATAGTCGTGTACAGTGTAAAGAGTAGAAAGTACAAATATTCATGCAAAAATGTAGGGAATAAAAGTAAAAAGTTTCCAAAAAAAAGAAATACTCAAGTAAAGTACAGATACCTAAAAAAAAAAATCTTCTTAAGTACAGTAATCAAGTACTTTTACTTAGTTACTTTCCACCTCTGTTGAAAAGTTACTTAAGTGATTATGCCTTATTTTAATTGTGATGAGATATTTTCACTAGAAATTAACCAAAACAAACTTGGTGAGATTTGGGTTTATCTCCAGTGTACTTGGATAATGTCAACTGTTGGTTAATAAAAGAACTTGGTGATAAAGTTAATTATTGTACAGAACTTTCTAACATTTGACTCATGTGTCACCATAGTGATACAATAATAATAATGACTTTTTAAGAGTCCATGGTAACACCTTTCATTTTCAGTCTATTCTTGTCGTTCCATTGAGGGATTTAGTGTTATTTTTCAAAGGCAACCCACGGAGTTTCCTTTTTAAAAAGCTACACAAGTTTAATCAGATCAAATTTTACAAGTAGAGATTGCACAACCACTCCACAGAAATGAAGTGGCTAATGTTTTTGTTCCCCTTGTTGAGCTCAATCACAATGACACTGACCCTTATGTTAGTTTGCTGATGCACTCACAATAGCTTTTTCCAACTCCATTTTTCTTTTTCTCTATTTTTTGTATTTCAGCTACGTGGGCCAGTCGTGGCCGTCAAACAGGCCAGGGGGATCTGGTACTGTGTAGTTCCTGGAGAACCTCCTCTTTTTGTATTCTTCGTATGGGATGGAAATGAAGTAACGCTGTCGATCAAAGGTCCATGTACCTGAAACACAAAAACATAATTTTTATTTTCGATTGTTTCAGGGCCATTTCTTCTGTCCTCAGCTCTTTAATGACAGCTATCACCAAAGAGCAGAGCCTTTCCCTAAAATAATGAGCTACTGGCTGGAAATGGACCATTTCCTGAGTAAGAAACTCTGAATTATAAATCATAGATGAGACAGATGAAGAAATTACAACGGTGAACAAAACACTTAATTTTTATTGTAATTTCTAATGAAATACTGACATTTGAGTTATTCTGTATGTGTTTCAAGCTGTCATTCTATCGTTATTTCATTAATATTACTGCGTTCTCCATTGTTATTGAATACATTGTGTGTTGGTTCTATTTAAAAAAACGTCCAGATTGTTTTGTTTCCATCTGTTTTTTCACGGTAGAAAAATGACATGAGGTCGAACAACAGAGTTTGCCGGTACTTCTTCATACATATCTATGACACAGTGATGAGGGATCTGTCATTGGCTCAGAATGCATGTAGGAACACTCCCCCCTCCCCTCTGGCTGTCTGTATGTGTTTACCTTTACCAGTGTAGCATCCAGCTAGGTTTCGTGCCGTTGTGCAGGAAAAAAACGAGGCTTTATTTCCACAGAGAGCACATGAACCAGTTTGATCCGCCATTTTTTTCCAGGTTGTGCAGCAGCTACTGTGGCACCGTCTTCTCTTGTAGATGCTAATGCTAATGCTACTTCAGATTCGCTGCAATGGGAGACGGGTTTAACCCCACATCCTCTTGTTGTTTTCTGTGAATGCCAGTGGAGGTGACAAAACACTTTCAAAGGCAGAATGTGTTGGTAAGTCGGGGTGACCCAACAGATTCCAAAAGGAGTGTGGAAAAGTGGTTTTCAGCAGAATCACACCTTTAATAAAGTTTGATTGACTGACTTTTCTTGTGCTTATAGTCCAGTACAATTTATATATGAAAAAATCTGAAAATAAACCATTCATTGACCATACGTGTTATAATCCAATTCGCCCTATAGTGTGGAAAATATGACACACATACACACACCCCATATACATTCTCATGCACATATAATACATTAAAATACATTTAATTAAAAATGCTCAAAAAGAAGTAGGAAGAAATACTCCACACACACACACACACACAAATATATATTTTTTATATATACTGTATATATATATATATATATATATATATATATATATATATATATATATATATATATATATATATATATATATATATATATATATATATATATATATATATATAGTGTCATAGTGTATATAAGTGTCAACAATTCTTGGTATGTTCCTGGTGAGGACGGTCTTTGTTGTAGAAGAAGAATTTCTGAAATATCTGCGGAAAGAATGAATTAAGCTAGGCAGGTGCATGTCAGTGCAGTCAGATAAATACAATGAATAAAGACATAAGTATCCTTCTGTCCAAGTGCTTGTCAGAGGATTTTGGCACAGGCTTTTCAAGATGGAAATGGAAAGTCAGTGATGCCAGAATTGTAACCTTTCAAAACTAGCAATTCTATGGGACATAGAAATGTTATATTTAGGTCTTTAGTTTAATATTTTTAATAATTAGTAAATAATGTTAAGTAAGGATTCCTTCGTTTCACTCATGAATGGTAAAGTACGTATGGGTCACATCTTGATCAATACACCAAACTGACAGATGGATGAATACAGGACTTAGGTTTTACCTTAGGCACATTTTTAAATACACAAACCACAGGAGATTAGATGTAAAAACAGTTGGTATGTTTACATGCACATCTCAACCCAGGTATTCAAAACCCTAAACCTAACCATGCTAAGACACTTCCATAGAGATGCTTCTGGACTATTACCTATGAACTACTGGTAATTCACAATAATTACAGAGATAGTCTGTATTCTTAGTCCTGTGCGAATGCGCCATCGCTGTGATTTGCTCAGTAATGATTCCAACGCAAATTACCTAATGTGTTTCAGTAAGTCCCATGTAAATGCAAATGTCTGGATTCTGGATCACTTTGAAATTTTACATCATGGTTAATGAAGAATAAATATCAAAGTGATCCAGAATCAAGGATCTCTTCTGGATCACCACCAAAATGTCATCATTTGTCCCTTGTGACAACCCCAAGGCATCCTGAAAATGTAATCAAAATCCATTACTAAGTTATCTTGACCCCCCCCCACCCCGGATCACCACCAAAATCTAATCATTTCCAGAACTCCCCATTACCAACCTACCCTGTAAATTCCATCAATATCCAGCCATAATGGTTTGAGTTGAGTTAATTAACAGACAGACAGACAGACAAACTCTGGCAATAACAAAACCTCCTTGGCGGACCTCTTTTTGTTCAATGGGGGGAGGTCTACTTTGGTGGAGGTCTGTGCTCTCAGAGTGCTTTTGTAGTTTATTATTTATTCTTATATAATTTTTGTCATTTTATCTCTCTCTCTCTCTCCACACACACACACACACACACATACTGTATTTTTCAGAGTCCCTCAGGTCCTCTCGGGGTGCTGTGGAGTTCAGCCATTAGCAGAATTTTGATTATCAATGTGGCACCCAGGAACACCATCATATATATTAACCCTTTGATGCATGAAAGATTTTTTTTTCTAAGTCAGGCATGTCCAAACTATTCCACAAAGGGCAGGTTTTTGTTCCAACCCAGTAGCAGCACACCAGACTGGACTCAATGAATCAACTGATCTCAGTCTTCAGAAAGTCGATTGGTCAAAGTGTGCGGAGTCGAGCACTCAGAGCCTGAAGAGAGGAGGACACCATCAATGTCATCCTTTCAGTCAAATGTGGAGTGCAGAGTTAGTGTTGAAACTGAAATGACCACATACTGTACTGTATGCACGTTAGGGTACCAGAAATCGACTTAAATTGCTCTCTCTCTCTCTTTGTCTCTCTGTCTCTCTCTTTCTGTCTCTCTCTCTCTAAGACAACACACTCTTTTTTTTTTCCCCAAACATGATGTGGACAGTGTGGTGTTCGTCTTGTCGAAATTTTTTGCACTTAATATGAAAACTGAAGACATGTGACAGACGTGTGGACAGTCCAGTTTTAGAGCCGTGGGTCCAGACAAAATGTGGACATATGTTCACCTATTGATGTTGTCCAGTTAAATTTAACAGAATTTTTTTTTTTTTTGCTAATGTTAACCTTTGTTTTGTTGGGGTTAAAATGCTGTTTGTGTCTTGTCAGTGGACATTGTTACATTGCAGTGAACTTTAATACCAGTTGCTCATTGCTGGATAGTCGTGTGTCCGTGTTTTTTTGTTTGTTTGTTTGTTTTTTAGCCGTGTATCTGTGTTGTTTCTCTGCTGACAATGTGATGACGTCATCATGACACATCGACTCGACTTCGACTTTATTGACGGATAAGTCGACTTGAAAAAATCGTTAATGCCCTAATGCACGTAGTTTTGTATTTCTACATTTTTTTTTTCCATGTAAGCATAACTCTTTTTATAATACCTTTACAAGTGTTTCACGACTGAACAATCACAAGGACACATTATACATGAATACAAGCTGGCATATTGTGACAGGTCTTCCAAAAAGGCCTTGACACAATATGATTGAATCTTATGTAGCGCTCACAGGGTGTACAAAGGTCACAAGACGCTATAAAATACATAATAAAAATATAGATCTCTACATAAAGGCTGGTCATGGTTATTCCGCTGTTCTTTTTGTTTTTTTTTTATATATCTTTTACTTCAGACCTAGCAGAATTAATTTAGTAATGTTTGAATGGAGATGGTTGACATTTGTACCTTATGCCATGTGTCATCACCTTATTCTGGCACAAACGGTGGGTAAACTCAGATTTCTTGTTTCATGGCTGTCAGTTGAAATTGCAACACATCATATCTGCACGGCCATTTGACCTAGGAATGAAGCCAGATGATTTATCTTCTGTTCAGTCTGAAAGCAGAACAGTACATTGTTTGTTTTTTTTCCCTTTAATTCGTCACTTATTCGCATTTACAAAATGTACATTTTAATGACAGTTATAATTACAAAGATCCTCAATGTGAATTATCCAGATAATAAAACACACAGACCCCACCAGGTGAAAATGGTCCCTGAATACTTGAAATATCATACATATCCTAACATTGACTGGGAGATGATGTGACATGATGATATGTGTGATTTATTCAGTAACAGCAGACAAAGCGCCCTCTGTGAACTCTGTTTCTGAAGCCGAGACAAATGACAGCCTCTGCGATGGTCTCCAAGAAAGAAGACTTAATGTTAATATCATTTTGAGGTAGAAAATAGTGTCAATCATATGTAGGACGATTAAAATGAAGTGGCATCTCTGTCTGTCTATCTCTTAAATAACAAAAAAAAAAAAATATGTTTGACACAACAGTCATCAGGCTGTGATGTTATAATATTATATTTTAGTGCTGAGATCTGTCTAAAATGGCACAATATATTGTTTGAGAATTGACCTTGCATTGTACGTGTGCACAATAGTCACATCGCAGGCCATCCTGCCAAAATGAAAACGCAAAGCAGGAAATTATGTATAATTTATTCACTCAAATATTTTTTTTTATTTTTTTGTTTATACAGTTATTTATTTACTCATATTTGTTCCATCCACACTGTGCTTCATCACATTACATGTATATATATATATATATATATATATATATATGCACATGCAATGTAAACGGTCAACACTAATCCTAAAGGCATATATTTAAGTACTTTATATATTATAATGTATGTAACATTGTTAAATAGTAAACAATCAGATGAGGAGACCACAATGTAGTGTCGTACCATGCCTTCATCTGGGCTCCTTGACCATCACTTATAAAAACTAATAATGTATTGTACATGTACATTTATGAAATTATCATAACTATGAAATGTCTATGTCTGTGCCATGCAATTATTTTCATTTTCTTTTTTTTTAATTCTTTTGAAAGTATTTGTATACATTTTATCATTTTTTTATTCAATTTATTTGTTTGAATTGTGATTTTTTTTTTCATTTGTCTTTTATACACCCATGCATTATTGTCTTTCGACCATGTGATTTATGTATGTCTTAAGGAAGGTTTTGTGATAGGTTACTTAGGGGTCACATGACCCTGGTGTCACTTTATAGGTGAAGCAATACACCTGTGTCTATTGACTAGGCCCTGAGGAAGACGAAACATGTCGGCTTTTTTATTCTGATCGAGTCATTTATTAATATAAAGGCTTTTTAATAATTTATTTCTTCTTTGTTTACTCAGAATTGCCTGGATTTATCTTTTTTTTTAAATGGGCACCCAATACACTACTTATTTAAGACACTGCAACCTTTTGAGCTACGAGCCATTTAATTAATTTCATTTTGTTCTTATTTGTTTTTCTTATTTTATTTTTGTATTTTTATTTATTATTTATTTGTCAGTTTTATTTATTCCTATTTATTTTATTATTTATTTTATTTAATTATTTCGGCTACATGAAGGATGATACTGAAACCTACGTTCTGTGTCGACCACTAATCTGTTTGACCGTTTTTGTCGGCACCAAAAAGCTGCTCCTGAGTATCGCAATATATATCGCAATATATATAGGAGGATTCAAAATATTGCAATGTCAGTTTTTTGTTTTTTGTTTTTTTTTTCATATTGTGCAGCCCTAGATCTGTCCTATAATTTCTGCTCCTGACAGATTGATATAAAATTTTGACATTAGAGTACAGCCACCGGGGGTTATAATGGAGTAATGTGCTGCAGTGCTGCATTCTTCATTACTACTTCCAGTATCAGCAACCATCGCAGAATTTTCTGGTAATCTGCCAACATCTAATTAACACACACTTTTTTTTTTTTTTTTTTTTCATCCTCTGGGATTTTAACAAAGCAGTGAGTGCTATTCTGGGGTCTTCATGCAGAACCAATCAGAAAAACACAACTTAATCTGTGAGAAATATGAGCTAATATTACTGTACCTGTAGTGTTCAGCTTAAGGTGGAGTGGTAGTTCATCTCATTACAGTGTGCTCCAGACGTTAATGTTGGATCAAAATAGCTCAGAGCTGAACAACGACACCAGAGTAACTGCCATGAATGTGATCAACTGTGCAGAAAATAAAATCGAAATCGAGCAAAATCTGGATGAAAGCTTTTTGTTCTTCCAGTCACTCTACACTGAAAAAATATAGGAAGTGAAACAGATATATGATCCAAACATTTAATGTTGCATGTTTTCCCTTTCACCTTCTGCATTTACTTTGCAGTTTCTTCCTGAATACCATGGTAACAACATTATGTCTTAAGCTAGAGCATTGACTTTCAAGGACATGACAGACTTCTGAAACAACTTCAGACTATTGTTGATGCCAAGATGCTGTGAAGCGCAGGATGTCTGGGAGAAATACAATTGTTTAGAAGTCTGAGTAGGGTGTATGAATACTATTTTCACATAAAGAAGTCATAGCACCTTTTTTTTTTTTTTTTTTTTTTTTTTTTTTTTTAAACACCTGTGGCTCCTCTGGTTATGTTCAATTTGTGAATATTTTATTTAGGGTTGTTAAAGTTAATGCATTAATGTGGATTAATCAATTATCATGATTAATCTGATTCAAATGTTAATGCAATTAACCAATCTGCAGCATAAAATGAATGTCGATCTCAAAGCATTTTGGGTAGTTTGTCCAAGTAGAGTTACAGACGTAGATGTTTAAATGGAGAAATAGATCCAGTTGATAAAGTGTCATACTCACTCTGCACTGTCACCTTTCCCCTCATTCTTTTCACCTGGTTCTCATTTAGTTCTTAAACACCTGTCCTCATCACTTCACTCTATTTAAGTTCTGTTCTTTCCTGCTCTCCTTGTCAGTTCATCACCTTACTTTAAACCAGTGCTTCTCAAATCCGGTCCTCGTGGCCCAGTGTCCTTTATGTTTTGCATATCTCCCTCTTCTTTTTTTTGTTTTTTTCAATAATATAAACTAATTTAAAAGATGCCATTGATAACATTTAAATGAAAATGAATTAAAAAAAGAAAACAATTTCCAAACCTTTTAAAAATAAAAAACATTTATATATATATATATATATATATATATATATATATATATATATATATATATATATATATATATAAATTAAGTGTAAAAAATATTAAAAAAATAAAATAAAAAAAATTCCCTCTTCAAATAAAAAAAAAAAACTTTTTTAAACATTTAAATTGACAAATATATACAATTTTTAAAAAAAAGCTATTTTTGTTTTGTTTTTGTTTTTTTACTTAAAATGTCCTAAAATGGCATTACATGAATTATCTTTCAATAATAGGAGTCATTGACTACGGTGCAAATTTCCAAAAGCTGTGATTCCTCTTCTTGCTCTATAGATCAATTATGCTTGGACATCACCATTTTGTCACATGTGCGTTTTGGGCAAAATAGAAGAAGAAACAAGGCTGAGCTCGATAGAATAAACCATAAAAGTGCTTTTATGCTTTACTCAGTATTTTAATAATACAAACTACAGCCCAGAAGCCAGTAAATGGACAGAATACACTGTGCCTGTTTCAGAAAATGACCTTATATAATACAGTAAAAACCCTGAAACTGAAGACAACATAGACTTCTGTTTTGCATCATAATCAGCACCACACAAAATGCATTTAAATACACAGATGTAAACTGCAACAGTTTTTTTCTCTGAAATATTCATATCATCCTGTAGGCTCCAACATGACTATTGCATTTTTCATCAGTTTTACAATGCATATCATAACAGAGATAAATATTCATTAATACGATTTCTCAAGTGAGTAAAATGCTTTAAAATGTTGTTTTTTTCTTTATGTGAAACCGAAATGAAGTGGATTCACTGAAGATTCCACTGGTGGGGAACTGCTCTATGAGAAGATTCACCTAAAAATCTAACATCTTAGTAACTTTGGCCCTAAATATCTATACATGGAAAAGAGATTTGAATTCTTGTTGTTAAAATATGAAAATCTTTTATTTTTTGAAATTGAGAAATAAAACCAGTCTCCACCTGATAATTTAGTATTTTAGATACATATTAAAAAAACACATTTTCCATAGCTGTTTAATATATGTGACCCGCCACCACGAAACCAGGCATAAGTCGCGCTGAGCCGTTCAGAGCTACAGCCAAATTTAGGCTGGAAGGTGATTTGTTATTTGTGTTTACACCTTATCAAAAAACGGTACCTTAACACCTCTATGTTCAGTTCCTGTGGTCATTACATTGAAATCCAATCAATAAAGGTGTTTATTGGGTCAATTATTTAAGCGGTGACAAAAGTTTAAGGATTGCTGAGCAAAGACAAAGACGACTTCCACCTCTTTTCACCGAACAAACCGATCTCCGTTCCGTGCGTAAACATCCAAGTGTTTGGTACGAGGTAAAAGCTTATATTGAATGCTCTTGTCCAATGGCATAAGCCAAATGATTATAATACGTTGCAATTCTGTCCTATTATTACAATATATAGAACTTCTGTGACATGTCCATCAGAGTGTCCTTTAACATCTGTGAATATTTTTTGTCAATCGGATACGAATTATTATGCGTTGCTAAAGACTTCCTACCCCAAAACAGTCCAAAACTTTAACGGACAATATCTAAAAATATGCAAATTGCATAATAGGTCCAACTGTGGATATTAAAATGACCATAACTTTGGTTCTACTTATGATAGAAACATAATTTTTTCACCATCTTAAACCTTAGTTTCCACTCTACCAATCCACACAGATAACTCAGTTTTGATTTCCAGACACTTATGCCTGGTTTCGTGGTGGTGGGTCACATATTATATATATATATATATATATACTGTTTAATATTGTTGTGGTGGTTAGAGTTGATCCCAGCTGTGAATGGGTAAAGGCCAGGTAAACCCTGACCACTTAGCCTGGTCATCAGAACATTTAATCAACCTTAATTAATATCTAACTTGTACAGCAGCATCAGGGGTCTCCAAAGAGGCTTTTAATAGTCTGGAGTCTCTCATCACAGCTGCTGTGACCACAATATTTTGGCTTTTACACAGTGGGATGGAAAAGGCATCATGACATCAACCATGTATCCACATTTTCCCCCTTATTTATTTTGTTTCTATTTACACAATATGCCCACGACAAACAATTAAACAAAGTTTTGCATTTGCATTTTATTTCTTTTAGAAAAAAGAAAAAGGGAAAATAGGGAAGGAAAAAAAAAAAACGTGACTCCAATGCTGTGTTCTATTTGGACAGTTGTTCTTGGGCTTTTTTTTTGTTTGTTATGTTTTTGTTTTTCATATAGGGAATGGGAATTATGGCTAAATACGCTTCAGCTTCAGCCCTAAATATTTTCAGTCAAGCATTGTATTGATCATGTGTGAATATGTGTCTTATCTGCCTTGTCTTTGTGTGTTGACAGAACCTTAGAATACTAAGTTAATAAGTAATGTTTTCATTTGAGTATACTTTAATAAGCACCTCAATTCTAAGTTCTGGAAACTTGTATTTTTTTAAGCTTCATCAACTTCAAATAATTGAGGCAATCGATTGCCATAAATTAAACTTATTCAGGTTTACAATGCATAATGTAGCAATAGAGACCCTGCAGCTCTGGTTTGGGTCAAAATCCAAACAGTAAATACACAGTTTTGGGGAGAAAAATAATCCCCAACTGCATTTAACTATGCAAATAGTTTGCATTATTCCATTGGAAAACGTCGATAGTGTGATTATTATTATTTATTGACTTTTCTTCAGCCTTTAACTGCATTCAGCCTCATATTGTAGTACAGTATTTGAGAACATATAACATTGACCATGGTCTCTTAGGTTAACTGATGGATGTTTTAACAAATAGGTCAACGCGTGTGACCTTTGACACAGGGACAATACGACAAAGGGTGAATAGTGATGAACGGACTAAGTAAACTAGATATTATAAATGATTAGGGCGATAGAAACAAATTGATTTGAGTAACGCCATGAAAACTGTTATTATCACTGCTGCAGGTCTCCAATTGTTTTCATTTCTTTGTATAAATAAGTCCCTTAATGGGCAGGAAGGACGGTCGGAAGGAAGGAAGGAGGAAAAAAAAGAAGAAACTCCCACAGAGCATAATTTAAAAAAAAAAAAAAAAGCTTCACTGGGAATGTAACCTTCTCCTGGGCTGTGAAGAGGAGGAATCACGATGATTGTTCAGCATCGTGTTGATTAGTCAACATTGGCGATGATCCCAACCACACATGAGGAAAAACCCTTAACTTGGATTTGTGTGATAAACACACAGCGCACATCGAGCTCTTCCAAAATCACAAATATACAAAATTACCCACTGCTATTACGCAGACTGGGTTAACTCTGAAACATTCTGTTCATGTCTGAATTTTACTGCAGCAGGAAAAGTACATGTTTGAAGAGTTTATACACATCACACCCAGTTTTACTGTCGTTCAATCCACATACACTGTAATGGCAATGTAACATCAAAACATCTCAATTGTGGTCCGTATTGTCCCATATATGCAGTCGGAAAACACAGGGTATTATTAACTATTCATTTATTTTTATTTGCAACATCAGCTTGGATTAATTATTTTTTTATTCATTTTTTTTTACTGAATTTTATTTTATTTTTCTCATTTTAACCCTTGTATTATGTTGACAGTGAATTACATTGATTATGTTGTGGGTCATTTTGACCTGTACTGTATAAATCCATTCAAAGCAGTAAAAAAATAAATAATTCAAGACAAAAACAAGTTAAGTGCACAAGTCAACATGTTGATTTATAAAAAACTCCCAAGACAAAACAAGACTCCCTGATGAAGGCTATGATGCCGAAATGCATTGGGGTTTTTATACGTTTTTATATGATTTTATAGGTTTTTGTAACAAAGCCAATTTAATAAAGGCTTTTTAATTTTCACTTATAAGAGAGTGCCTTGGAATGTTTTATTTTTTGTCTTGCTATTTCCCCAGCCAATAAAGTACCTCTAATTATTATTGCTTATTTTGAGTCCAGGTAGCGCTCCTTAAGCAAACTTTTTTATGTTGATTTATATGATGACCATTCACGTGGAACAAGGTGACTCCAATTGTCACATGAGAACTCAAACTGGATAACTGAGATCCTGAGCAAAAATAAATCCAAATTTAAAGTGTTGCATTTTCAATGCCTCTGAGTATATAATTACTCAAGTTTCTGTTTCATAGGATAAAGGTACTTCCTCATACATGTCCATGACGCAGTGACGAGGCGTCTCTGATTGGCTCAGAATGCGTGTAGGAACACTCCCCCCTCCCCTCTGGCTGTCTGTATGTGTTTACCTTTACCAGTGTAGCATCCAGCTAGGTTTCGTGCCATTGTGCAGGAAAAAAACGAGGCTTTATTTCCACAGAGAGCACATGAACCAGTTTGATCCGCCATTTTTTTTCCAGTTTGTGCAGCAGCTACTGTGGCGCCGTCTTCTCTTGTAGATGCTAATGCTAATGCTACTTCATATTCTCTGCAATGGAGGGTCCCTCGTTCCTCTTGTTGTTTTGTGTGAATACGGTATGCAGCCAGTGGAGGTGACAAACCACTTTCAAAGGCAGCATGTGTTGGTAACTCAGGGTGACCCATCAGATTTGAAAATGAGCGTGGAAACTTTTAGATGTAAAACACAGTCAGTATAGAATTAAACATCTGTTTGATTTAGTAGCACTGTGGTACTATACACTTGGCAACAACCCTTTGAAGTGAATTCTAACCCCAGCAGGTGCTTTGTGAATAGCCAAGTATGTTTTCCATCTCATTTCGAGTGGTTTTGTGGTCAGAAAAAAATAAATAAATCAAAACCAAACACTGAATCCTTTTGTCAATTTACCTTTAAGTGCTGGACCATCCATCAAATGTAATTTCAGTTCAAATACAGGCCCTTAAACTGCTTCTTTGTATATAGTATCTATGACGCTTGACTGAAAACATGAGTCATACTGTTTAAATAAATAAATAAAATTAAATGTTGAGATATTGTAAAACTTTAAAGCAACCTTCTACAGTGAAGAAATAAAAAATAAAAAATACACTAAAGTAAATAAATAATAAAAAAGCTAAATAATAAGAATTTTAAAAAGATATATAGACATACTTGTGTATGTCCCAACAATATATAGTATGTTCGGCTAAAATATGCTACATTGAATTCTTCATAGAGCCAACAAAGATTTTTGATCCCTATTGTGCTTTTCTTTGCATATACATCGGATCAATTATTCATTCGCTCACACATTCCACCGAACATTCTTACACCAGTGTGAGCAGCAGCCAGTCCCTCTAGGATTCAGTCTTTTCTGATGATCTGATGTTGCATAAGCTTTTCCAAAAAAATTGCAATGAAAGTTACGGTGCTTTTTAGGCTTTTGTTTTGCGGGAGGAGGTGAAAGTTGCGATAAATAGTTACTATTTCTACTGTGGCCGACGAAATACTGCAAACACAAGAAACCAAAAACACAAACACATAAAACAAATGCAACACATGTGACCTGCAAAAGAAAAATGCTACAATAACAGAAACGAAGCAGAAGCATAAACGTTCAAATCCTCAAAACAAATGCGAAAGAAAAATGCTGCAAATACCAAAACACGCAAACTTCCGTTTTGTTGTGGAGTGAATTTGCAGCGTTTCTCTCTTTTGCATTTGTTTTGAGGATTTGTACGTTTTTGCTTCTGCTTCATTTTATGTGTTTGTGTTTTTGGTTGTTGCATCTTTCTTATGTTTGCGTTTGGTCGATGTAATGCGTTTGCCCCTGTCGGCCACTGTACATTTTCCCTTTTTTGTAATCAAAACTAAGTAACATTTCAAATATTTAATCGATTAAATTATTCCATAGTAAAATTGCACACAATCAAAATCCATGAAACAGCAAAGCCACAAAAAGTGAACCAACAACCTAAAAATCCTTTCAATTTTGATCTTGAAAATCTCTGAGTGTAGCATTCCTTTCAGGTTTTCTCCTAATCTCTTTTTACTTTCCAACAGCCTCATAACACAATTAGCAGCCGGGCTGTTAAATGTGTTAAATGGCCTAAAGCTTGTCATGGACCTCAGAATGGTTTGCGATAAATGCCATTGTTAATGTTATAGACTATTACCGTCCTAATAAAAGTTTGAAGAAAATGAGAGTACAGTTAATTTTTTTTTTTTTTTTTTACGAATTGGTGCCACATTAGATAAATTACAATTTACTATGGCATTATTTTTGGTCTGTATCAAAATGATTAAATAGCATAAAATGACACAAAGTCGTGATGATGACTTAAGCAATTATTTTCTCACACATAGAAGAGAAAACATGACTCAAGCTGTTCTTTTTAATTAAATGTGCATACAGAGTAGACTTAAATGAACTATTTAAACTCACTAACCAAGCATCAATTTCTTGTGTAATGGGGTTTAAATAAGGAGCCCCCATCAATGCACTGTGCTCTCTCTTTTCTTTTTAACTCCCCCTGCCAATCTCAACACAACCCCTACACATACATTTTCCTCGAAGGAAGTCTGCTGAGAGTTCTTCCACTGAGGTTATAATAGGCAGTAAAGGGGGGTGGGGGGGGTGGCAGCAGCGTGCTTTGAGTCCAATGACGTGGGAGGGCTACATGCGTCAGAAAGTGGATGAGCGAGTGAGTAAGTGAGCGAGCGAGTCAGATGAGCTGGATCCCTGCTATCTCCAGCACTGGTTCGACAATGTAGCTCCTACGAGTTCGCTCTGATCAGACAAAGATGGGTGACAGACTGGGTGTATGAGGTAGAGCTGTGAGCTGAGGGAACTAAAACACAATACTGCACAAAGAACTACACATGTACTGTAGTTTCCTGTAGCGACTGTTCACTGCAAACAGGTAAAGATAGGTAAGGTGTACTCGGAGGTGGAAAGTAACGAAGTAAAAGTACGTCATTATTGTACTTAAGTAGATTTTTTTTAGGTATCTGTACTTCACTTTTTGACTTTTTTGTATAAATATTTGTACTTTATACTCTTTATATTCTCAGAAAAGACTTTTACAAATTAAACAGTGACAGCATGAAAAACAGTGGATGAAAGAAACTGTGACTTTAAATATTATAGTTATATGACTATTAATTTGATTCCTAATTTTGATGTTATATTTCATAATTTTGACTTTTTAATCGCACAATTTTTACTTTTTATCTCATAATTTGGACTTTTTATTTCTTAATTTTGACTTTTTACCTCACAGCTTTGACTTTTATCATATTTGTAACTGTTTTCTTTAAATCTCATGAGATTTTTATCTCAATTGTAACTTTTCTTCCCCCATTTTTCCTAAATTTCCTGCCCATATCCATAAAACTGAGTAACGGTGACTCAATCAAACACATTATCAATACAGTAACTGACTTTTAAAGGCTTTATTTTAGATACTTTTGAAATCTTTCTGATTGTATTTTCTGAGGTATTATTGCATTCATGACAAAAAAGGCAGTTTTACTTTTTACTTTTGTAATTTATTACAATTGAGAAGTTGTACTTTTTTACTTTTACTTAAGTAGAAGAGTTGAATCAGTACTTCTACTTTTACCAGAGTATTTTTTCACACAAGTAGCTGTACTTCTACTTAACTACTTTGAACATATCTGGTCATACTTTAACACTCCTATTATGTTGTGAGTCAAATTGACTTGTTTTTTAAGTTTAAACATCTAGGAAAAATAGTTTAAAATATTTTTTCAGTATGAAACTTCTTCTGCTTGCCTTATTTAGTCTAATCAACGTATAATATGAAAAAGATTCATCTCACGTATTAGTGATCACCCCCTTCATGTTTATATCACATAGACACCATTTAGGTCAGTTTGACCCAGCAGTCAAACTGGAGGTAAAAGAGTGTCGGACTGTTACAACTGTGAGACATATTATATTTTATCAACGGTATGTTTTATATGTTAGTCTTTAAAAAGTAATAAAATGGGGAAATGTTAAAAAAAGCAAGTTTTTTTGAATGAAAAATTATTGAATTATTCAAATTGAACCTGTTAGAGTTAAGGAACAGCATTACACTAAATATTGATATAATAGTTAGTAATGAAATATCAAATATTTATTGTGAGGATTTTTTGGGGATAATTAAACATGCATCAGGTCAAATTGACCCAGGAACACCACTGAAAAATAACATAACAGGAGGATTAAAGGAGTCATATTTTGCTAAATCCACTTTTATTAGTTTTTGGTTAATTTATTTGTGTATTTTTGGGATTGTAATTAGGGAGAGGAATCGATAACAATATAACAATTGAGATTCCATTATCAGTTTTGTTTATCATTAATTAACCCTTTAACTCCTGAGACTTTAAGAGTTCCATTCCAAATTAATAAAATAAGTAAGAAAATGAACAATAACAGCCAAAAATATAGAATAAACCAACAAAATAATAAGTAACATGAACAAAATAAGACACAAATGGCACAAAAGTGAAGAAAATAATACAATACAATATTAAATGGAGAAATATAAAACAAAATAAGGAACAAAATGAACAAAAAGTATTAAAAAAATAACTTAACTTAATTAAAAATAAACTAAAATGAAGTACAAATAAATAATATTGTAATGTGGTCCCAGTAGTTTTAGTTTAGGTTTTTTAAATTTTTCTACATGAGATACTTTTCGACAAATGTTTATTTCCATATATCAGATCCATCAGTAAAAATCACAGTATTTCTTTTTCCTGAACATTGAAACTAAACCATCTTTTCATAACGTAATCACTGACACAGCAGGAGTAATGTATTACCCCACCCCCTGAAAGACAATTACAGTTGTTTCTGAACATAAACCTACTATAATAACACATGTTTAAAACATTTACACAGCTCTGGAAGAAAGAGACGACTACAAGTTTCTCTGAAACAGGGCATGTGAATGGAGCTGAGCGTCGAGCAATTCCCACTCCTCACTTATGTGGGTGTTCGCTCCTCTATCGCTCAAAGCTGCACCCGACAGCTCTGCTCAAAACCCACTCTCCGTTCACCTTTATTGTCATGTTGCTTCGGTGATATGGTTCTATGCTCGCTCAAATTTTCAAGAGAAAGGATTTTCTGACATTTTTTCCATCAACCCTTTGACAGCGCACGTGATGTGAGTCTTTATGTACAAGAAGTCCTCAACTTACACTATTCTGACTTTACTTTCTCATTGATACACAATTGTAAATAAAATACAGTTTTTAGAGCCCTACCCTTTGTCCTCCACCATAGTCCACAATTTCTCTTCCATCACCTGACATCATACGCCCCCCGTATTAAATGTTAAACTGTATTAAATCAATATTAAACTATATTAAACCAATATTAAACTGTATTAAACTAATATTAAATGGTATTAAACTAATATTAAACTATATTAAACCAATGTTAAACTATATTAAACCAATGTTAAACTGTATTAAACCAATATTAAACTGTATAAAACTAATATTAAATCGTATTCAACTAATTTTAAACTGTGTTAATCTGATATTAAACTACATTAAACCAATATTAAACTGTATTAAACCAATATTAAACTGTATTAAACCAATGTTAAACTATATTAAACCAATATTAAACTATATTAAACTAATAATAAACGGTATTAAACTAATATTAAACTATATTAAACCAATGTTAAACTGTATTAAACCAATATTAAACTGTGTAAAACTAATATTAAATTGTATTAAACTAATATTAAACTGTGTTAAACTAATATTAAACTATATTAAACCAATATTAAACTGTATTAAAAAAAAAAGGCATTCAATGCATTGTTCTAAAAATAAGGCCTTAATTGGAATTAAAATGTCTTAAATAAAATGTTCAAAAGTCTTAAAAATTTAGACACATAAGTAAGATTTATGTTAGTTTGAAATAAAAAGTATTTGGTCACATTTAGGCTGTGTATATTATAAAAATAATATAGGGTGAGTAGAAAATGACGGCACATTATTCTGCGGGTGTAGTGTTCCTTTAACTACACTGAGTTTTTTTTGCAAGTGTGTGTGTTATATATTAAAAATGTCAAAGTTATGCGTCTTACTGCAAATGGTTCATGAATGTAACAGCAAATGGACCAAAAAGTCATGTTTTATTTAAAATAAACACTTGGGTAAAACTGCCTCCGTGCAGGTAATTTCCCCTTTCAATTTCGGTTCATTGTCAGGTTGGTCTTAAATGTAATTTCAAAAAGTCATTAAAAAAGCCTTGAATTTAACTTGATCTACGCTGTAGGAACCTTGATCCTACTACTGGACCATTTCCCATAAAACAAGATGCTATAAAATGTTGGTCAATGTACATCAAACTTACTAAAAATATTTTTTCGCAATGATAAGAGGTAAAGCCAGTCAGACAAACTGTTGGCGAGGGGCGGGGTTTGTTGTGTCCAGCATCATTTTTTTCTTTTTTTTCTTCATATTATTACTAATATTCTACTCTTGTCTACTTTCTATCAATCATAAACCTGTAGCATCTTTCCAGCTGCATTCAGTCGAGTTGTACCATTGAATCTGTAAATCAGTGAAGTATTAACTCCATATATATGTCACGTGTCTTTAAACATCTCCTTCTCTGTTTTCCAAATGAGCTGATTCATTATTTCATTCTGACTCAAACATCAGCTGCTTGGCTTTTAACAGGGATGAGAAAACATGATGACATTTCACACTTTGTGGCTCATTCACATTGGCTTCCTATCCACTGACTGATTATTGGGTTTTACCCATGACTCGTAGAGCTCTGAGTTATAATTCTGAACCTTCATTACCATTGGCTCCCAGCACACTCTGAGATGTTCGACATCTTTAAAAACAACAGGACCTTCTAATATCATTCACATCATCATTTGTTCATTTAAAGCAGATGAATACATATTATCTATTACAGGTAACAATATGAGATTGTGCAATATCCCAATACCCAAGTAATAATCTCTCTCTCTCTGCGATATCTCTGGTCCGAGCATCAATGTCCGTGTCAGAAAAGCCCTCAGTTACTGTCCAGGGGGTGTCGGTATCTTATGTGGCTGCTCAGGCCCAGAGCAGAGTGAAACATTCTGGAACACCTTGTGCATGCTAGGGTGGAAGGAGGAGCTGCTCTTTGCGTTGCAGTCTTCTGGTCTCTGCTGCAGACCGTCACTGAATCTCTATATTGGTTGTCCCCTGTGTGATAATGCCCCGCCACTCCTCGGTAAGGGACTCACATTTAACATAGTTGATGTCGCAACGGAGGAGTGTGTCCCTCACTTGGTTACGAAATCGACGCTTGGGAGCAACTCTGGATCTTGCGCCAAATTCAAGTTGTGAGAACAGGATTTGGCGGGGTAGTCGGATTTTGGTCATTCTCCTGACGTGTCCTGCCCAACGAAGACGATGTTGTGCCACTGTGGACTCAATACTGGAGAGTTTGGCTTGAAGGAGGACAGATTCATTGGCTACACGGTCTTGCCATTTGATCTTCAAGATCGCATGGAGTTTCTGTGGTTGGAAGTGCTCCAGTTTCTTTATGTCACTCCTATATAGGACCCCATAGCTCAGAGCCATAAAGGAGAGTGGAAAGAACAATGGCTCGAAAAACCAAGATCTTTGTCTGTAGGCTGAGGTCATGGTTTAAGAAAACATGCTTGGAGATCCTGCCAAAAGCTGCGTTCGTGGCACAAATCCTGTTGTCGATGTCTTTCTGCATGGAGCAGTCTTTGGAAAGGTAGCTACCTAGAAAGGAGAAGGGTTCCACGGTCTCGAGGACCTCACCGTGGAGTTAAACGTTACTAGTGTCTGGTGGGGTGTGGGAGCTCCGCTAGCCAGCGGTGAGCGCTTAACCCTTGTGCGGTCCTTCGTAAAAGGCACACTGGCTGTGTCCTACAATCGGGTCTTAAAAACCCAGATTCCAAAGTTCAGCTCCATAGACTCATCACCCCACCCCCCAAGGATATATTACTGTTTTCAGTAGTAAGCAATGGCATCCCACAGTACGTATAAAAAGGGTACATTTGTGAGCCACCGGGTCACTTTGACCCGAAGGACCGCACAAGGGTTAAAGCAAGAAGCGGCAAGTACACTAACACTACGCATACACACTAGACACATCATACAGCCGTTTACCGACCCAAGTAATGACACAACAAAATATAGCAATTTGTATATAAAGTAGGGCTTATTAGTATCGATACCAAGGTAAGTATTGATAATAGATGGATATATCAGACCCTCCCCCAATGTCAGAGCAGGGACTGAGAGCAGCTAGTGATGGTGGAGAGAAAAAGAAGCGTTGTGTGGAGCAGCTGACGGCCAAACTACCACCTGTGATGAGTGCAATAAAGTCAGGCCCCACTGTTGTAACACCACAAATTAAAATGGGAATTATTGTTATACTGGTAACAGTTTTATATTAGTTAGTTTTATATTTGTTTTAAATTAGTTCATAAACAAAAAAAATGATTTGCCTAAAATCTGTGTTGTATTGTATCATGATCCTACTCAACCTTGAGGCCAAATCACAAAATTATTCAATGATCATGACATTTCAAATAAAACGTATTGACACCAGAGATACTAGCTCTATATGTAATTGGTATCGGATCAATAATATGCCCCACCTTTAATGTAAACTGTAGCTTGTTGCTGTTCTTTTCATGCTTAAAAATGTTTCCGTTCTTTGTTGCTTTCTTGTTTGGTTGTGTGGTGGTTTGCAAATGAAATAAATGTGAGTATTTTTCAACCATACACTAGAAGATGAGGTTTTAAAACACGTTGTCTAGAAGCTATCTACACTCAACATTTTCATATTGATCCACAATATGTACATTAAACATGAGGCTGAACACCCCCCCCCGCCAACGTTTGTACAATATTATGTACAGACTTAAATATTTCTGCCTAATATTTACAAATTGTATGCTTTTAAAAGACTAAAATTCCTTTCATTGTGTCATATGGTGCTAAAAGCATGTTTTTTTTCTGTTAAAATAAATAAAATATTCCCCAATTTGTGAAACCTTGGCAGAATCATACACTTGTTCTCTAGTGGTATATGTGTAACCTTCACATCTTGTTCATATTCAACAGCCTGGTGGCTCTATGAGGCTTTTATACAGTAGTAAAGAATGCAAAGCACACAAAAGAGAAAGGGGAAAAAAATGCAGTAATGGAGAGTGCATTTAAAAACAGCTGTTTAAAAATTGCCTGGTTTTTAATTTAAAAAAATGTAAGAAAGAGTGTAGAAAATCAAA